>PVIC010000120.1:0-166726 GCA_004025085.1 Thryonomys swinderianus | reverse complement strand
TTTTTTTTTGAGACAGGGTCTCGCTTTGCAGTTCAGGCTGGCCCTGAGCTCACTATGGAGCCCAGGCAAGCCTGGAACTCAGCAATCCTCCTGTCTCTGCGTCCCGAGTGCTGGGATTACAGACAGACGTGAGCCACCATGTCCGGCACTGTGGAATGTGGTGCTGATTGCTGGTTGATTGCTGGTTGATGTGAGTCACCACGCCCAGCATTGTTGTATGTGGTTACCAGGATTGCACGCAGCACTTTGGGCTTGCGAGGCAGGCGTCGGAACCTCTGAGCTAAATCTCCGGCCCTCTTTTAGGAACTTTTTGACTATCTCTTAAATGAAATACTTGAGACTGGAAGGGCTTCGGACTTGGGATTGCCTGGATTTTGGAAATCTGCATATTTATGATGATCTGTCCCCAGGAAGGGCCCCAGGCCTAACTACAAACTTCACTGTTTCATGTGCAGTTGATCCTCATGGCCCGATGGTAATTTTATGCAGCACTTTCTGTGGTTTTTGTACATAAAAGTGCATAATATGACATTTTCCCCTTGTAGTGTCATGTGGCACACAGAGAAGTTTAGGTTTTGGGTTTTTGTGTTTAGGATTGCTTAATCTGTAGTACAGTTTTAGGTGGTTGGAGGTGGGAGTTGTTTTTGTTTTATATTCTTTTAAAGCAGTGAAGAGAGGTGATTTGTTTTGAATTTCCTGTGATCTGTTCTGTTCCTCCTGACGCCCTCCCAGAATGGCCGCTGCCCCCACCTGGCTCTGGTCAGGGGCTCCCGAGAGCTTCCGCCTCTTCTCCACCCAGAGGTAGCTTCACTGAGGTCTCGCCGTCTGGAGTTTACTCCCTTTGCAGTCAGGCCGTGGTTCTTGTTTTTTCAGTTTACACTGATCTTAAAGTCTAGTGCCGGTACTCAGCAAGTGCTTCTTTTTTGTTCTTTGTCGTTGTTGTTTGTAGAGACAAGAGTCTCGCTATGTAGTTGAGGGTGCCTTGAATTCAGTATGTAGCCCAGGCTGGCCTCGAACTCCTAAGATTCTCCGGCCTCAGCCTCCCCAGTCCTGGGATTATAGCTGTGTACCACCCCACCTGGCTAGCAAATCCTCCTTAGGTGAGGTTTTAGGGAAAGGAGAGGGTGCTAGGCTTATTTCTTTTCTTATAGGCTGAACGTTGTGCAGAGACCAAGGCGGGGTGTGTTTGGGTCTGGGCAAAGTTGGCAGAGTGAGGACTGTGCCAGTTGCTGCAGCCCCATCCTGGTCCCTGCCAGGATGGTGGAGAGAATGTGTTAACCCCAAACGCAGGCCTCTGGCTGTGCCCCAGCCGCCCACCCCAAGGCGGTGCTGGGTCTCCAGGCTTGAGCTCTGTGCTGTTGGCCCGGGCTGCAGCCTGTGTCCTTACACGGAGACCCCCAGGGGCTGGAGGGACCCGGCTGGTGGGGGAGTCAGGGTCCAAGTAAAGGAGCAGCTGGGTGGGTTCAGAATAAAAAGGGGAGAGAAAGGGCTCAGGGAGTGGTGTGGGGTTCAGCCTTGCCCTCTGTGGGCTTCTTGGGCTGCCTTTCACCGTGCTGTGCGACGGCCCCCTCACAACCCCTCTCTGCGCTGTGGTTGTTGCTTGGGCTTGTTTGCCGCTTTGGCGCATCAGGGAGGCCCGGTGCTATCTCTGCTGCATGCAGCCAGCATGCCGGCCTCACTCTTGGGTGAATCCCTGCAGTGAGCGCTAGGCTCTGGTGTAATCTCAGTGCTGTGCAGACGGACCCGTCGCCTTCCTGGCAGTGGTGCTCGCTGGCGGGTGCCGGCTGCCCCGTTCCTGCCGTGGGAGGTGACATTTCGGCGGAGGAGCCTCAGCGTAGAGCTGTGAGCCCAGAGAACTGCAGTGGTTTCTTTTAAGACCCAGACTCGTGGGGCCAGAGAGCCAACCTCAGTAGAAATGAAGGGAGGAGGGAGGGAAACGCTGCCTTCTGCCCTTTGGCCTTTTCTCCAGCCTGAGGCTACTGTGACGTTTGCGTGGCGTCTCGGAAATGGGTAGGAAGCAGGTGGTATGGCTGCGTGCCAGTGACCAGTCACGGGTCTGTTGAAGGGAGTGCTCACCACCCCAACAGTGGTAGGAGAGGGGTCCCAGCTCCTGTGGTCCCAGTCCCTGGGGCAGGGGCAGGGGCCGGGGGCTCCAGCTGGGAAGGCTGCGTGCCAGGCCATCTGGCGACTTTCAGGGAAGGCTTACTGCCTGCCCTCTGTTGGCGCCAAAAGGAGCCTTTCGGTCGGTTCCCTCCCCAACTCGGGCCACGCGAGCTCAAACAGAACCTGCAGCGAAGGCCTCAGGGGCCTGGAAGACAGGGCCTCTCTCATCCAGCCTCACGGTGGGGAGGCTGTGAGAGCGGCTGTGATCAGAGCTAAGCAGGTTCAGGACTGGGCTCTCCCTGGGCTGCAGCTGGTCCAGCTCTGCCTTTGCCCTCGACTCTGAAGCCCCACTTTCCACCGGGCCCTGAGGACAGGTGTTAGGGCACCTCCTGGACAGATGTGTGCCAGCACCCAGGGGCCACTGAGGCCACTTCCAAGTCCTGGACAGACGCGTCTTGGCGGGCAGTCTCTGGAAGCTCTTCTTTTCCAGCCCTAGGAAGATGGTCTGGTGCTTGGTGGTTCTGGTCCTGCCCGAACCCCTGGGCGTTGGACTGTGGGCAAGTCACAGAGGTGGAGACTGGCAAGACGGCTCAGGTGGGCACCTGACACCTGCTGGGCATTTGCAATGGTGACCTGTCCACTCTCGCAGGGCGTCACCCGCACTGAGCCTGGAGGAGCAGCCTGGCAGTCGCAGCCTGTGCTGGGTGAGTCTGGCATCTGCCCTTCCACCCAGTCTGCAGCAGTGCATAGACTGCAGCTGGTGAACCGGAAACCCTGTGTCAGTCTCTGGATGTCAGTCACACCGCAACGGCCCCTGCCAATTCCTGGGGGCAACATGGTGGTGGCAAAGCTCTTGCCTCTTTCTTTCTGAAGCCCGGGCTCCTCAGAGAGTACTGAATTAGCCCAGCGCTCCACCCTCCCCTGGTTTGCACCGTGGTCGGGTGGCTAGAGGACCTGTGCACTCCTTGGAGCACTGGTGGGAGCACCTGCTAGTTGCCGAGGGCCAAAAGGAAGGAGAACCACTCGTCTGGGTCACGTGATGGGCTGAGCTAGTCATCAGGGAGTCATGGTGTCTCTCTGCTGCCTCTGCATTAGCCTGGCTGCTTTGTTTGTGTGTTTGAGACAGGGTCTCACTATGTAGCCCAGCTGGCCTTGAACTTGCAGCGATCCTTTTGCCTCAGCCTCCTGAGTGCTGGGATGACAGGTACGAGCCACACATCAGGTAGCCTTGTCACTTACAGCACCTTGCCAACCTGAGCTGACAGTCTCTCATAGCCAGTTAGAAGAGAGTGAGCAAAACGTGGGTGACCAGGGAAGCGGCCCTGCCACGGGAGTTGGCGGATCGAGGCTTGGAGTGGAGAGGATTCGCACGTGTCCTCCGCGGAGCCGGCAGGAGGACCCTGTCAGTGCTGCTTGGCCTGCTGGGCACACTCCCTGGAGCTCTGGTCTGGCTGCAGGCTCAGGGTCAGTGGGGCCCTGAGCCAGGTACAGCCAGGTGTGTCCCCGTTGTCCCGATCGCCAGGTCTTTGGTGACACTGAGGCCACTAGTTAATCTGTAGTTTATGTGAGTAAAGGTGTCAGTTACAAGACAGAAGGAACTGTCAGTGGGTGGCACCGGTCCCCGCTCCCAGATGTGCAGTGTGGTACTGCATGGGCTGGAGTTCTAGCTTCGTGGCCTCGAACTTATTGCCAGCCCACCGAGGGACTGTGGTCCACTTGCCGGCTCCGATGGCAGCTGTGGGACCAGAGCAAGTCCACATGGGTGTGCAGAGCTGACCTTCCCTTTCTCCAGCCTGGGAGACAGTCGCTCTGGTCTCCAAGTCCCTGCGGCCTGTCCAGCGGCAGGGACCCGCCCTCCACTGGCCTGGCCTAGGGCAGTGCTGCCCTGCTGTCCCGAGACTCCTCGACACCACAGGGCAGACCTGTCTGTCTCCGGACATTGGTTGCTTCAGAAGCTCCCGGAAAGCCACAGAGGGGCTGTGAAGGAATTGACTGGGACTCGCCGGGAGAAGCAGAGTTCATGGGGTGAGAGGAAGCAGCATGGGCTCTCTCTGGCATTAGTTAGTGACACACATCTGGGCCCCACCGGTCTTTGGGCTTGCGGTGCTAATGATCTGGGCTGCGCATAGCTTAGCTTTTCTTTCCGGCTGTTCCCAGAGCTGCCAGTGGAGGCTGCTGCATTTGGAAGTGGTTGGTGCTGGCTGTCTTCCCTGAGGTGTCTGGGCTGCTGCCTCGGAGAGCTGGTGGCTGGAAGAGCCAGCTTCTCAGGCTCCCTTCAGTGCCACGTGGGTCTTGCCCATTTCCCCAGTGCCCACGGCTGCCGCCTCCCCTGGCAGCAGCCGCTGTGTTGCCACGGTGACCACGCTGGCCTCTGGGACGCTCAGCAGCAGTGGCAGTGAGGGCATGCTCCTGTAGTGCTGCCCAGTCCCTCCCTTGTGAAGCCCCCTCTGTGTCCCAGTGCCTGGCACCTGCCATCTGGATGGCAGCTGCCCCCTGTACGTCTAGAAGGGAAGGACCCTGAGGGTGTTCTGGTGGTGCTCCCTGAATTCTGGGCGCGGCTGGCATGAGGGTCTCTTGCACTCTGTACCCTGCCCGAAGAGCTTGTTCCATCTGCGTTTCCAGGCGCAGTGGAGACACTTCCATCTGCTTTTCCAACAGGTGGTTCTGGTAGGAGCAAGAAGCCCTGTGCCAGTGCCGTGTGCTGGATGCCGTGGGGTGGATCTCTGGCTCTGTCTGTCTGGCACACACATGCCTGCTTCTTTGAATTCATAAATAAGCCCCTTTTTCTCTGGCTCACAGCCCCCCCCCCCCATTTTCTGTACACAAACCCGTAGTCTGCACCGGAAGCTTGGCCCGGCAGGAGATCACTGTGGTCCGCTCTGCCCTGCCTGGTTTAGTTCGGCCCCAATGGCCTGGGGAGGGGTGGATGTGACTGCCGCCCAGTGGGTAGTGGGCAGGGTGCTGGGACATGCCCAGAGCACAGGCGTCGCCGTGCTGAGACAGACAGTGGTGTAGACAAGGCTCTGGCCCCGGGCCGTGCTGCCCTTTCTCCCAGCTTAGACTAAGGCCTGGTGTGGCCTTGCTCTGCCTTCCTGGCGGGGCTGTTTCCGAGTGACTCAGAGACGGCTGGATTTGCAGCTGTGCGCTCGCCCGCTTCCTGTGCCTTGTTAGCAATCTTTCCATGGTCTCCCACCGTTTGCCTGCTTCATGTCTGACGCTTTCCGGCAGCAGCACGGCGGGCGGGGCACGGGTGTCTCTGGGTGCCCGTGAGTTGTAACGCGTGTCAGCTTTGCTCTGAGGTTGCCCCACTTTCTGGCCCCCGCCAGGCACTGTGGCCAAAGCAGGGCTGAAGCCAGCTCTCAGGAACCATCAGGGAAGCGGGGGCATTGTTGCCAGCTCTCAGGAACCATCAGGGAAGTGGGGGCATTGCTTTGTCGCCCTTCATGCCCGACACACAGTTACCTGCCACGTGTCTGACATGCAAGTGGACGGGGCTCCGCAGTCAGGGTTCCACCCAGCGTGGTTCAGCGTGGCGGGACGGCAGTGTGCTTGAACACTGTGTCCCCTGCAGCCTGAGCCAGTCCCCCAGCGTGGCTGCCTTGCAGAGCTGACGTGGCCCGGGACCCTTGAAGACCCGCTTCCTGCCTCTGTCGCTGAGTCGGCCACGGTCGGAGCAGCGTCCCTCTGTGGCAGTGCAGGCCTCCTGAATCTTGGCTGTGCACAGTCATGGGCAGTGATGGTTGATCTCACCTGGGCATGTGCTGCCCATGCCAGGGCGTCCGGGCTGTGTGCACCAGCCAGCCACAGGCCGGAGTCACTGGCCGGGTCACTGGCGGATGTGATGCTGCCACAGCACCTACGTTCCAGGGGCTTCTCCTCAGCTCCATCATGGCTCAGAGATGCGGGCGCTGCCGGCTGTCGGGGGTGTCAGAGACTGCTTTCGGGTACCCCTTGAGTCCGGCGTGTGCCCCTTGGGGTCATGTGAGGGGGACACGGTGCCCACCTCAGATGAGCTGCCCGCTAGCCAGGCCTCAGGTCTGGGCCCTGTGCTTGGGAAGGCCGTGTTCAGGTGCTGTGTGGGACAGCCTCCTCCCAGGGGTCCAGCTCCTCAGGCTGCGAGGCTCTGGGCCAGGGCTCGAACCATCATGGAAGTGATGGATTCCCTGCTGATGTGCTGCCCCCCTCAGGATTGGGAATGGAGTTCAGTGCCTTGTGCACACTAGGCAAGTGCTCTACCGCTGAGCTGCCTCGTACCGAGCTGAGCCAGCTTAGTAGCACAATGTCTTTAGTCCCAGCGCTCTCGCAGGCTGAGGCAGGAGGATCCCAAATTCAAGCCTAGCCACCGGGAGTAACTTAATGATGTGAAATTAAAAAAAAGGCTGAGGAGGTAGCTCAGGGCCAAGGCTGTGTGTTCAGTCTTCCCTATCATTCAAAGAGAGTCAGCCAGGGAAGAGCTGAGGAGGAGGAGCAGGCTGGGGAGGAAGCTGCTGGCCTGGCGTGGCCCCATGGCATCTGGGGAGGAAGCTCTGAGCAGAGCCAGCGCCCACGTGGCCGGTGGGGAGCGCAGGTGTGCGGCTGGGGCAGGGAAGGTGGGGCTGCTAGAGGCCCTCAGCGCCAGCTGCCCTGGGGCCTGGAGGGCACGATGTCGCCACTCACCAGCACAGCAGAACCCCTGGGGCTGCTTTGCGGGAGAAGTTGAGGCCAGAGAAGACCACCTGCTCCGGGCGACAGCGCTTGCCCCCAGCGTAGCCTCAGTCAGCTCTTGCCTCCCTTTCCCTGTGCCCTGGGGTCTCATTTGTAGGATGGGTGTCTGCTGACAGTGTGTGTTCCTGTTGGGGCCGCTGCAGCGCTGCCTTAGGCACATACTCGGGGTTCAGGGCAGGGTCAATGATACTCAGGTGCGAGGGGTGCCGTTTGGAGGCTGACTGAGAGATGTTTTGTCCCAGCTGCATGCGGCTTGCCCTGCAGCAGTGTGGCCTGGCCCACGAGTTTCCTGAAATGGTGACACAGAAGCACTTTGAAGTCCCCTGTCCTGTGCTCACTGTCACCACGAGTCACAGAACGAGGTTCAGAGTCGGGTCTGGGGTTGGAGCTGCACTGTGAGTTCAGCAGCCAGGGTGAGGGCACTGCATCTGGTCCAGGGGCCTCACTGCACTGTGCCCGCTGCTGTTCCTGGGACCCCAGCGTCCACCCTGCTTTTCCTCTGCCGACCTGCCTGCTCGCCCAGGCCCTGGATTGCCCTGTGCTGGGGCTGGACAGCCGGGGCTCCAGGTCCTGTTGCTGTCAGGTCTCACCTCTGGGCCACAGCTGCACTGTCTGTGTGATCTGTGTCGCTCCCTTTTCCCTGGCCCTTCGGCTGCTCTCGGATTCAGTCAGCAGAGACAGCAAGGCTGGGTGGCAAATACTTGTAATCATAGCACTCGGGAGGCTGAGGCAGGAGGATTGCTGCGAGTTCTGGGGCAGCTTGGGCAACATAATGAGCCCAAGGCCAGCCTGATCTACACAGCAAGACCCTGTCTCAAAAACAGACAAAGGAAAAGAAACAAAAAGAGCAGAGAGAGGGAGAGGGAGAGAGAGGGCGGGAGAGGGAGGGAGAGAGAGGGCAAGTGCCTTTGGGCATGTACACAGCTGCGAGGGCTCACCTGGGGCTTGTGCTGTGTGTGGGCAGAATTCACACATGGAGGCAAATGTGTTGCCTTGAGATGCTCCTGAAGTAACAGGGTCACCTGCCTCACTCTGACCCTAAGTGATGGGAATCTCAGCTGTTTCTACAAAGCACACGGCCTGACCGTGTCAGCCCTAACCTGGCAGCCTGGCACGGCTGGCGGTGTGAGTTTGATGAGTGCACTGGGAAGCGAGTTCCAGCCGGAGGTGTGGGTCGTTGGCATGGTGGGCGGTCTCCCTGGGCGCTGGCCCCTGAACCTGTCTTAAGTGTGCTTTCTTCTTTTCGGAAAGCCTTTTCTTGGCACTGTTGCCGCGGCTTCTCCTGCGGTTCCTCCGTGACCTCGGCCCAACAGAACAGTCACTGTCCTTGCCTGGGTCCCAGCCCACCATTTCCTCTCTGATGAGCTCCTGAACCTGCCGCCCCGGGAAGGAGGTGCGTGTGTTCTGCTTGTTCCAGCCACTGTGTGACACTAAGTCTGTCTACATGTCTCCTGCCTGCTGCTGTGCGCATGGGCAGAAACCTGCCTGTGGCTCAGGACCTGGGGAAGGGCCTGGAGCAGAGTGGGTGCTGATTGCCTCCCTGCAGCGTGGGCCAGGAGGCTCACCTTTCCTCCGCAGACCGAGGCTGGCACGAGGCCCAACAGGGGCTGCAGGGGTGCAACAGTGTGAACGTGTGTGACATGGTGCTGCGTGGCAGCGGTGGGGCCTATGGGCGAGCCTGGCCTGTGGGGACTTGTGCTGCAGGTGTTATCTGAGAACCCCCAAGTCCAGGCAGGTTCATGCCTGAGAAGCTTGTTTCTCACTCCTCTAACAGCCTCACCAAGTCGAGTGGCAGCTGCTGTAGTTGGGAACTTACAGTCCTGCTGAGGTCCATGTGGCAAAGGCTGGTGCCCCAGGGAGGTGCTGTGGGTGGCAATGGAGTCCTCGTGGTGGATTCTCAAGGCCAGTTGTGGTGAACTCATGGCCTGGGTGCTTGTTTTGTTGAAAGCTCTAAAGGATTTGCCATCCCTGATCCAGGCCACTGGAGTTGTGCCACACGGGGGCACCCAGGCCCAGTCTTTTTTTCCCTATCTTACCTGGGCACACAGTGAGCAGTTGTGCTGGGCCATGTGTCCCCTGTGCAGAGTGACAGGACCAATTGCTCATGGCTGAGACCTCTAAAAGAGGAGCCAAGAGAAACTTTTCCTCTTTTTAAGTGGATGCCCTCAGCTAGGGCATTGTAGCAATGGAAGGCTGACCAATACAGCAACTCTCCTCGTTCTGCGTTTCAGGAACCCTGCCTGCCTCCTCCTAGCTTGTGGATCTGCTGTCTTTAAGACAGAGCCCCAAGGTCACCCTGAAGATCATCTCCTTTTTCAGCAGCTGTCTTGGAGGCCAAGGATGTTGAGCTGACCAAGCCCGGCTGCTGCTTGGTCTTAGGGTCTGTGAAATGTGCTAGTTCTCTGTTCATTTCTGTTTGTATGACCTCGTGTTGCAGTCTTCATGGGAGGCACGGCAGCCTTGCTCTGCAAACCTCTGCATTGTGCAGTTGTGCAGCTGTGGTCATGGGCCAGGGTGGGGGAATTGGGGCAGCCGGCACCGTGTGCAGCTGATGCACGTTGCTGTGAGTGTGCTGCTTCCTGCTGTGCTTGGAGCTCTGGATGGTATCGGTGGCCTCGGCTCCAGGGACATGGGCCCCGCTTGCCTGTTACTGCATGTGAGAGCAGTGGCGGCTGAACGTGCTTTCAGAACAGAATTTAACCTGCAGGGAGTTTCGGGCTGTCGAACTCAAAGGCTATGACTCCTCTTTGCTTCTCTCTCATCATGGAAATGCTGTTTGTGCAGTGTGCCCCTAATCAACTCGGGGACATGGTGCCAGGCTGAGAGAGCCTTCATGTGGTGGACAAAGCCTTCCCTCAGTTTCCTGTGAGAAGCTGTTAGTAATTCTCAGAAATAAGACTATGTGAGGATTCTCCCCCCATCTTTTTTTTTATCGAAGAGTCAAGAATGCATTGTATGAGTGTAAAGTATTTTGGTAGTTTGTAATTTGAGAAGTATACTCATGAGACCCGTAATTTTATAGATTTGGGAAATTTGTACCTACTTTCAAATGGGTAGGTTGGAGGAGGGACTGTAACCATGGACATCTTAGTTTTTTTTTCTTTTTGAAGGTAGAACTCTGTGGTTTGAAATCCCCTCCATCCAGGCATCACAGGGACAAAGGTGTAGACTTTTGTACAGAATTTCACCCAGAGAAAGAAGTTGCGGCTGGTGCCACAGAAGTTGGGGGCAGGCGTGGAAGCTCTCAGGTGTTTGGGCCCCAGCTCCTCTCCCCTGAAGAGGAGTTTTCATCTGTCTCCTTCAGTGTGGCTGTGTCCTCTTCCTCCTCCTGCCCTCTGCTTTCAGGAAGATGGGGGCGGGGGGCTTCTTTCCATCCTGTGGGAAGCTCGGTTTGTGAGTCTCGCTGTGCAGGCAGCCAGGAAAACTCACGCGGAGCGTGGATGTCAACACGCTGATTTCTGCTGTCCTGCTTCCCATGAGGCAGTCACATGCCAGGTGTGGTTGTGGCGTCGTGGACGGGCTTCCTCTGTGTCCCTCCGACTCCACCGTGTTCACGCCGTCGAGGAGGAAGTGCAGTTGGCAGTCTCTGCTGTTGATGGTGCCTGGGGCCAGTTTAACAGCTTTGTGTCATTTGCTGAATGTGGTGCTATCGTGGCCCAGTCATGACATGGTTTTTAAAAGTGATGCTTTGGAACTGAAATGTTTTGGTGGACGCGTTTCTGGTTGCTGGATGGAAAAGACCTCAGGTGGAGTCTGACCATGAGTGAATTATGCTTGAGGAGCCTCCACTTCTTTGCTTAGAGCCTGGGGTCCTAGTGCTGTCTTTCTCAGGGCTGTCGGGGTACTGTCTCGGGGGTTTCATGTGTTCTTACCAAGGCAGCACTCAGTGATTAAATTATACAAAGTCAACCTTGGCAAGAGGTTTCCAATGTGACAGGGTAGAAATTTGTCAAAAGAAGTGATTGTTATGGTTTTAACTTGTAGCGATTTACGGAATCCTTTATAGGCATATTTATTGTTTCTGGCACTTAGATTGTTGAAGGCTCCTATCAGTCATAGACTTGATTCCATAATCAATGAGGCTGATTACTAGGCACCTGTGATGTCGCAGGTTCTATGCTGGGCATGTTTAGTTGAAAAGAAAGTAAGCAGGATATTCACTCTCCGAGGCTGTAGAGTAGGGTGACTGTGTGCCTCAGGCTGCTCTGGAGAGTCCTAGTTTACATATTAAGGAACCCTTTTTGTTTTGAGTTGTATTCTTGTTTGGGAACCAAGGATAAGTCACCGCCACGGGCTGTCACTGAGATGGAGGGAGTTTCTTCAGCCCAGGACAGTTGAGGTTCTCTGAGCAGAAGGGAGTGGTAGGAAGTGTTGTTCAGGTGGTTGGATCCAGGCTGCGCAGTTAGCTCTAGGACCAGAGGGAAGGAGGCAGCCGGGAGGAAGTTTGGAGGTCGAATAAGTGGAACGTTACCAATTTGGTGGACAGAGCCAAATGCGAGTGCCATCTTGAATCCAGAGTGGGAGCCTAGCTGGCTTTTGGTTTAAGTTGCCTCAGTGTGCATGTCTCACAGGTTTTGATTGAGAACTGACTTTAAGGGTTTAGTGTTTGTTTTAAAAACTCCCCAGCAAGAGGATGTTGGGATTAGGGAGCAAGGGGAGGTGGTTGCTGCTCACCTATCAGATGAAGAGCTGGGTCATTGGTTTTTACGGCCATTTCCTTTCGGATTCGGGTGTATGGGCCTTAGGGTGAAGTTCAGGTCTGCTTTGCTATTTCTGTCTATGCTTCAAAATTACCTGGTTCCTATGGGGAGGAAGACTGGGGGAATAATACAATCCTTCCTTGGTGCTGAAATCTTAGTGTTTTGTTTGCTTTTCTGGGCTGTGCTTCCCCTATGCTGAGAGAATATTGCTTGCAATAGATTTGGAGAGTTATAGGGTGATAGTTTACATGCTCAGAGGAGATTGCCAAGTTCAGACCTCCAGATTTGGGGTGTAAGCCCCCCCCCCCCCGAGTGTTTGCATTTGTTTTGAGTATGTTAATTACTATTCAGGGAATGTTTGATGAAAAAGAGTCAGTCCTGGCTTAGGTATTAAAATATAACCCTGTGTGTTTATTATGGAGTCTTTACCTTTAGGGTTCCCGTTTGCAGCCCCGGGCAGCACAACCAATTTTCTGTGTCATTAACTTCTTTTTCCTGTAGCGCCAAAGGGCTGGGGGTGCTGGAATGCACGTTTTCTTCTTCCAGAGAAAGCTGAGCAAGCTTCTGTGTGACCAGATGGATGCTGCAGGCTGAAGGCTTCTTACTGCTTTGCTATTTGTGTTTTTATGCAAGAGCCTCGCTGATTCTGGCACTGCTAGTTGAAAGGCTCCTGCTAGCTCCCTGCCAGTGATGGATTAATTGAGGTCTTTGCACCTGTCACTGATGAGGTTTCGTGACACTCTGCTAGGGGCAGAGAGCTGTCACAGTATAGCCATGAGGGTAAGGGTTGGGGGCCCCCATCAGGCACCTCAGGCCTCAGTTTCTCTAGAGGTGCCTGATGTAAAGAGGTTTGGGAAGAACAGCCTCCCCAGGCAGTTAGAGGGTGAGTGAGGCAGTTCAGGAGGAACTGGGATTGTTCTATGTGGTACAGTCTAACCGAGTAAGTTATCCAAATACGTGCTGCTTTGCAGTGGGGGGAGGCAAAGCATGCATGGCCCACAGACCAGATCTAGTCCAGTTGCTGATTTTGTATGGCTTAAGACTGACATGCAACCGTGTTTACATTTTTAAATAATTGAAAAAAAAATGAAACCAGGCATGATGACACGAATCTCTTATCCTAGCACCAAGGAGGGTAAGGCAGGAAGATTGCTGTGAGTTCAAGTCCAGCCTAGACTACAGGCAAGACCTTGTCTCAAAACACACACAGACAGACAGACAGACAGACACACACACACACACACACACACACGCACACCCTCAAGAGAAGAAAATTTCCTAACATAAAAATTCTATGAGATGTGAATTTGAGTACCCTCAAAGGAAGTTTCTTGGGGACTTGGTCTTGCTCACTGGCCTGCGTGTTTTCCAGATGTGTTTGCGAGTTGTTGGGGGCAGGACAGTCTGCAAAGCTGGGATGTTTTGTTTTGTCCTCTGTAGGACAAAGCCACCAACCCTAGGCCGGCGCCTGCTTTTGTAGCCAGGCAGACCAGGTGCTGCGCTAAGACTTTGGGCTCCAAGGGTGTAAAGCTTTGAGAAAGCTACAGCTCTTGAATTCCTGAGCAAGGCAGTTGAGATCATTCTCCATCATCTATCTCATCCATCCATCCAGCCATCCATCCGTCCATTCTCTGAGTGTCTGTCATGTACCAGACAGTGTTCTGGGTGGGTGTCACGGGAGAAAACCCCTCACCGGAGCTTGCAGCCCGGGGGGAGGGGCGAGATGACACAGAAACACTGGGTGCTGTGGCTGGCAGGGGAGGGCGTGGGGTGGGGCTCAGGAAGAAGGTGAGGGCTGTGCAGGAGGCCAAGTGTGAGCCCTGGGCATGGGTGACAGGGTTGGGCAGGGGACAGCTGTCCGGGCCGAGGGAGAGCAGCCTCAGAGGCCCTGGGGCAGAAGTCGAGGAGCAAAGCATAGAGCATTTGTCATGTTGTAATTCTCCGTGTTGCCTATGGACCTGTGCTGACCTGGCTTACAGCCATGGCCTCTTCAGGCACGTTAGCAAACAGGAGAGAGTGTGCGGGTGGGTAAGGGGGGTGCTTTGTAGACAGGAAGAGCTGCTGACCCTTGGCAATGTTGGCATTTGGGACTGGGTCGCCTGGGCACAACAGCTGTTTAGTAGTGTTCCTGGCCTCTGTTTATTGGATGTCAACATTAAGCCTCCCGCTGCAGCCACCCAGTGTCCCCAGACAGTGCAAAGTGTTGCTGTGGGGAGCATCCCTCTTTTCCCCATGAGGCTGTGCTTGACAGAGGTGCCTCCTGGCTGTGTGGCTTTGGGCAGGTTCCTGAGCCTCCCGAGCCAGTGTCATGGCCTCAGATGTGTGAGTGACTCTGACTTGGGGCCCTGGGGGTGGGTAATGGGACTGTGCGGCGGCAGTACCCTGCGTTTGACCTTCTCAAACCCCGAGGAGGGAATGTGCAGCTTGTGAAGAGGAAGCATTTTATACTGTCCCCCTGGTTAGTGCTTTGAAACCAGCCCCCGCCAGGCCCTGCCAGGCATGTGGCCTGCACTGTGATCTCAGTGCTCCAGGAAGCCGAAGCAGGAGAGCTACACATTCAGGCAGACACTGGCACGTTAGTGAGACCTTGTCTCTAAATTAAAAATTTTAAAAAGCCCGAGGACATAGCTCAGTGCAGAGGCCCCGGGTTCAGTCCCTAGTACCAGCAAAACAAAACAAAACCTAACTCCTCCCCGCAGTTCCTTGCCTGGGGAAGCCCCAGAACCACCCGAGCCACCCTGGTTACCAGGACACTGCCAGGACAGCGACCGAGTGGGGGTGGCGTTGCCTCCAGTGTGCTCAGGTCCCTGAAGGGCGGTGGTAGACCTGGTCAGAAGAGCCTTTGCCGGCTGCCTGCATGCTGGCTGCCCAGGCTGATGCCCGCCTGGCCTGAGCCCTGCTGAGTGCCTCTTCTGTGCCCTCCTGTTTCCGGTCTAACCCTGCACCGATGGCCTCCACTACAGATGGGGGAGGGGCCCTGAGAGGTCAGTGATTTGCCCAGGTTCAGCCTTCCTGTGACTGGACGAGGCTGCGACCCCATCCAAGTCACCTTTTTCTTTGTGCAAAATCTTGCCCTGTGTGACCCGAGGGCTCTGAGCCTGGGCCTGGCAGCGGCTCCTAGTATCGCCCGTGTGGACTTCCTCGGGGATTTCCAGGGAGCCGCTCGTCACGGGGTGCGGATTTGGGCTTTCCAGTCCTGTAGGGAAGGTTTAAATGGGCGTCGTTATCTAAGCTCACTTCCTCCAGAGTCGCGGGGGCGGAAAGGCAGGAGAGGCTCGCTGGGGGCCGCAGGGCCTGAGGCGAGGCCGTGTCAGTCATCATTCTTTCCCGCTCACCGCCCAGCGAGCCCCTCCCATCTTCTAGCTGCTCCATGGGGGGCAGTGCCGGCCGCATGGTAAGGGTGGGTTCCATACAGGTTGGCGCGGCTTGGCTGCTGCTCTCATTCCTGCAGGGCTGCAGCATGGGGCATGGGTGGCAGCCAGGGCAACAGTGCCCGGGTAGTCGGGGTGATGATGCATCCCGGGTTTCTGCGGATGCAGGCTGGTTCTGAAGCACACAACCTGGCTTGCCTTGGACGCTGCTTGCAGGGTGCGTGTGTCTAATTTAGGAGGCCCAGCTGTGCACGGGCCGGGCTCCAGTGCGAACAGGGTCTGGCAGGAGAGTCTGCTGGTGACTGACTGCTCAGTCCATGGGGAGCGGTGGTCACTACAGGAAGGAGGTAGAGGCGCTGCTGAAGGGGGACGTTCTAGTTAGGAACACCCCTGCTGCTATTAGCCAGTTGCATGACCATTTTCTTTCAACTCTGAATTTACGATTGGACTGATGATTTGGGGCCTGAGATCCCACAGTGCTCCTTGAAGGCGGTTCTGATGAGGTCTCTTTCTGTTTGCTCCTAGGAACCTTTTCCTGGACCTGCTCTGTGCGTGGGCCTGGGGAGCGGGAATCTGTAGGTGGAGTCTCACAGGAGGGCGGGGTCCCCTGGTCCTCCACCTGTCTTGTGTCTGTCCCTTCCATTCTCTGGCCTTGGAGACAAGGGACCAGTTTCTGTTGAAGTCGACTCTGATATTCTTTTGGGATGTAAAAATCAAAGAGGAAAACATTAGGCATGTTCTCCGACTTGCTGGTGCACTTGCATCAGGTCAGGGAATCCCAGCATCACTTAATTGGACGTGTCTTTGTTCCTCCAGCTGCTATAAATGAATAATAACAGCCATGGGATGATGGTCGACCTCGTTCCAACTCCCTATGCGGTTGTTTAATGCATGTTCATTTGGTGGGTGGGTGGACGTTTCGGAGCCCTCTAGAGGAAAGCCAGGTGGTGGGGTGTGAGCCTCAGGTCAACTCCAGCATGTCTTTAGGATGCCCCTTCTCATGGGTCTCTGCCCTTTCAGTTGCCCATGTAACTTTCCTCGCTGTGTGGGTTTTTGCAGTGCTGTGCTGCCAGAAGTGCCCTGCCCACCGAGTCCAAGCAGGTCAGTCTTCCTCCTGCTCAAGTCCAGGGACCAAGCCCCGGAATGCTGTCCCACTGGCCTGCGTGTGCCTTGGGCTTCACACGTTGTCACAGAGAGTGGGAATCTGACGGTGCCACATCCCACCTTCTGCCGGACAAACTCGGGCCCGCCCAGAAGTGACTTGTCCGGGAGCATGCTGGACTAGGGGCCAGGCAGCAGTCCAGGCCTTCTCACTCCTGGCTGTGGCCTGATTCAGGCCCTGCACCGTGGCTTTCATGGGCTGAGTGGAGGCGTCCTCTGGAAGGGGGATCTTTGGACTCTGAGGGAGAAGGGATAGGTGTCTCCTCACCATGGAACTGTGATCCATGGCCGTCCCTGCCCAGCGGCGAGCTCCCTCTGGCCTCTGTGCCGCCCCAGCCTGCTCTGGGCTGAGCTGCCGCTGAGGAACGCAGCTGCCCAGTTCCCTCCCTGTCCCTGAATGTCCCTCCTGGGGCTTGGGATCTTGCACTGCCTGTTTGCACTAGTGTTTCTTTCCCAGGTACATTAATAAGGCGAGATTAGATCAGTACCTTCCTCGTCCCAAATGCGTTGGTCTCTGTGATCTGGCCTCTGGTTGGCGCTTTTCTTCTGAAGGGTTTTTCTGTGCAAGTTAAGAACATAGAGCAGCTTTGTCAAGAAAGCAGAGGAATCCAACCTCAGTTGTGTGATGTTCAGAAAAATGAGGAAAACTTGCCGTGCAGTTTCTTCTTCTGCAGACTGATGTAAGGGTGCCAGCCCATTGCCCTGATATGGCCTCGTGGGGCTGCTGCAGGGTTTGCTGCAGGCTGGGGCACCCATGAGGCTTGAAGATTCCACCATTGCCAGACACCTGGCCGCTCAGGCCACCTGCCCTTCCCAGTTCCCAGAAGTGAGCTGCTGTCCCGCCGTTCAGGAAGGTCCCAGTGTTTTCCAGAAGCCAGGCCCCATCTGGGAACCCTTGCAGTGTGGGCTGTGTTTTTTTCTCATTGTATAAATGATTTGAGGGTTTACATATTCTGGCCATTTTTTAAATTGAATTCTTTATTGGTACAATTTATATACATCTCACAATCACACATAACATTGGGGAATTTGTACCAATATATGACATAAGTCAATTTTCATTTTTACCCATATCCCCACCCACCCACACCTCCCCACCCCCTATATACATGCTTTTAAAAATTTTCTTTCAGGATCATATTTATTCCTTCCCCTCATTACATTCCCACACCAAATTTCCTTTGGAAATTTCCCATTCTACAAAAACTGTCATACTACTAGAGCTCATTTGCATCTATAGGTGCTCATATCAAAGAGAAGATCCGGTATTGTTTCTGTTTGTTGGGATGGGTGGGGTGGAGGAATGGGGACAGTGAAGAAAATAATGATCTCATGAGAAGACGATGGACAGCTGCCCTTAAGAGGCTCTTCTGACAGCCCAGAGGCTCTGTGTCACCCCCGGGCACAGAACTGTGTCTAAGATGGGTTGGGACGAGGCAGCATGGTCAGGTGCACTTGCTGATCGGTTTTCCCATGGGAGGGCGTGTGTGCTCCCACCTTCCCTGCCTGCTGGTGCTGGGAGGACACGTATCATCTCCCAGGAGATTCACTCTGCTTTGGGGTCAGGTGAAACCCTGGCTTTGACTCTTAAAAAGCTGGAGATGGCACTAAGCTGGAATCTGTGCCCAGCTTGGAACTTTCCTGGGTACAACCTGGCTGTGAGTGAGGCCTAAAATATTTCTGCTGAGCGAAGAGAAATCTGGTTGAGTGGGAAGCAGAAATCCCAAATCAGGACGGGCGCTCTCATTTCCTGGTTTGGGGACTATGGACAAGTCCTCGAACCCAGGAGTGAGTTTCAGTTCCCACATTTACGAAAGGCCATATTCATGTTATTTCCTTAATTTTTCTCCAGTGAAGCATTATCTCATGTGAAATTGCTTTGCAGAACCACAGAGCCAGGTCACCCTTCCTGTGAAAGGAACACCATGTTGCTAGCACCCGGCACCTGCTCAGGGCTCCTCACCTGTCTATCTGTTAACATCACAGGTTATCTGTATTTAAATTTCTGTTTGCTTTGTGGTCATCTACAAACCCTGCAACACCAAGGCACTTTGAAGAATGGTCTCAGGACCCTTGGGTGGCTCTTTGCCAGTCCATCTGCTGCCCAGTGTTTGCTGGGAGGAAAGACAGATGCTGCCTGTGGCTGCCCCACCACTGGCCCTGGGCTCAGCGTTCAGGAGAGCCAGAGCTTTTCTCTGCTCCATAACTGAAGTCGTGTGGTGCCACTGCTGGTCCCTGACCCCACTGTCTTCCTTACAAATGACTGTTGCTCCTTCTGCAGTGACTCACGGCCAGGAAGGACACATGGAGAGGATTACACACACGTTTCGGTGCCAGCATCCAGGGCTGCCTTCCAGAAAAAGTCCTGTATTCAGCATGTGTTTGGTACATGGCACTCGTAGAGTGGACAGCTGCTGGCATCTGTCTGCCTGTCCTTCAGGAAGGGCATAGTTCAGTAGTTGCCCACATGTCCTGTGGTCACTGGGCCAGAGGGGTCTGCTGCTAGTTCATGCTTTTATCTGAATCCAGAGAGAATATGTAAAAGTGTATCTGGCCAAAAAGCAAGTGTAGGTGCAGGAATGCACTGAAATAATCATAGTACTTGAGCACTGGCATACACGAGCTTTGTCCACCCATCCTTTCATCTGTCCCCTGACCCCCCTCCATATATCCTCTGCTTTGGCCTGTGGTTATTGTGTACTTGGCATGTACAAGTTCTGTGCTTGGCTTTGGGAAAAGGAAGTCAAAGAAGATGAGATCTCTGTCCTAAACAGTCCTGGGTGCAGGATGTTTTCCTAAATTTGAAGTCAGATTCTTACTTGGTACATACTTGCTTTTGTTTTGTTTGGGTTCTCACTGCTTTTGAATTTGGGAAAGGAAGACATGTAGCCATGATGATATTTCCCTTGTTTTTGTAAACCCACGTCCTGGAGTTGGGTTTCGTGTTCTGCATAACTCTAAGCAGCATGAGCGCTGGTGCCCTTAAACAGAGAACAGAAGGAAGAAATGACAGGGCAGAAAACCATCGAATCTCAGACTAAAAAATGTATGGAATTATCCGTTAGAATTCTTGAAGGTCATTTGTAGCTTCATAGTAAGTAACATTCAAAATCGCTTTCTGAACCCTGAGTAGATTTCAATTCCCCAAACACCTGCTGAATCCTGGAGGCCGAGGGAAACAGATTTCCTGGCTCCAGGGGGCGTGGGACGGCCGACTGAGGTGACCGACCTGGGTTTTTGTCTCATTTGTCATTCTCTACTGTGGGATCTGAAGTGAGTTATTTAACTTCCCTGAGCCCCAGTGCCCCTCTTTAGAAGACGGAATGGCCACGGTGTTTACGGAGGAAATGTTTGCAAGGGTGGAGGGGATCAGAGGTGTGGCCGTTCCTCAGTGCCGCCCTGGTCCATGGCAGGTGCACTGTGGGATTTTGACTTGTTGAGGGTGGAGTGATTGTATGGTGAATGAACAAAGAGAAAACTCAGTACAAGTCGAGCCTCCGTAAGCCAGAAATCAGAGGGCCCCCGAATCTCAGAGCAGATGAGACGTCACAAGTGGAGAATTCCATGCCTGACTGTTGGTGACAGGCCACCCATCCTCAGAACCCAGGCGCTGTGGAAATTCACCTGTTTGTTCAAGGTGGGCCTGAAGTGTGACTGGATCTGTGTTTGTCTTGGATCCTGTCTCTAGGATATATCACTATTTATATGCAGATATTCCGAAACAAAAATACCTGCAATCTGAAGCAGCCATAGGCTGAGCATGGCGGGTCTGGGCACTTCACCAGTCCAGAGACCAGGGATGTGGGTAGCACTGTGCCCCATCATCCCAAGGAATTTGCATCCCTGCTAGGAGCCATGCACAAGTGGATTTGCAGGTCAGGGCCTCTGTGGCTGCGACGGTGGCGGTGGCGTTTCCGCAGCTGGGGAGGAGGGCGAGCCAGCTGGCCGGCCAGTAGTGCCCTGTCTCGCAGACAGCTGCCTTGCAGCAGGCCACCAGCTCAGGAAAAAATCTGCACCTGAAATTACTTTCAACACATCACAAAGGCAAATCGGCGATCCTGCCGATAATATTATATATATAATATATATAATATTATATATATTATATAATATTATAAATATTATATATATTATTATTATTTGTTTTTTGAGCCAGAGCCTCACTGTGTAGGTCAGGCTGCTTTGGACTCACCATCGAGCTCAGGCTGGCCTTGAACCTGGGGCCATCTCCCTCCCTCAGCGTCTGGTGCTGTTCTAGTTTTTAAAAGGTAAAAACATGTGAGGCAGCAAGTTCAGTGCAGTGAGAATTATTTCCACAAATGGTTACTTTTCCTAAAAAATAAAAATGAAAAGTGAAAAGGGAGGATTTCTCTTGGTGTTTGGAAGGTCTTTCTGTATTCTGTTTATAGTGGCCTTGATCCTTTGTAACTTATAGGGCCCAGTTGGCCTCTGTGGTAATAAACCGACAGCCATCTGGGGCAAGGGACCCCTAAATTTATGGGCCGCTGCCTTCCTGAGGTCAGCTGGCTACTTCCTGGGCCGGCCCTTTGACCCACGGTTTTCTGCCTGCTGGGGGCAGCTGGGCTCTTCTGAAGTTTTTCCTGGGGGCCTGAGTTAGTCCCTGTCCAGTGTTAATGGACTTCCTATGGAGCTTTATTTGTGGGGTGCTTGTTGGAGGGGGAACTGGGCTCAGAGCTCAGAAGTCTCCTGTTTGCTTAGCTGCCCTGGCTCCTAGGAGCCAGAGGATGAAGGAGGCCGTGGGTGACCAGCCCCCTGGAACTGGCTGGAAAGGGAGATCTGAGGGGCCCCTTCCAGAAAGGCCTCTCAGCAGGCCTGGCCAAGTGGGCAGCCCCCTCTTGGGTCCCCAGGGCAGGGTTCCCTCCTGTTCACCCTTAGTCCTCCCTGTACCCTCTGCCTCAGCCTCCTTCCCACATTGCACCCCAGCCACCCAGCGCCCCTTCTGCACTGAAGCGGGTTCATCAGTGCCCAGTGCTGTGGGCCGAGTTGTATCCCCTGATTCTGTGGGTCTCCCCAGCCCAGGCCTGGAGCGCGGCTGCCTTTGGCCTTCAGAGGACGCAGGCGAGAGGGAGTGATGGGGGGGGAGGGGCTCAGGGCACAGTGAGAGGAGGCCTCAGGGGACACCCAGACACCTTATGTCCTGGCCTCTGGGGCTGGACTGGGGGTGGTGTTGTTGCAGCCTCCAGCCTGTCACTGGTGGTTTTGGGGTGATGGCTGGGAGGTTTCTAGCCATGGGAACATGGCAGTGGCTCTGGCTGCCTTTGTGACTCTGGGCAGAAATCCCCTCTCCCTCGCTGTGAGCCACAGAGGAGGAGGACACACTGTCAGCTCCGGCCCTGCAAAGCTGGCCTCGTGTTGCCACCAGCCATGGGGACCTTTGCCGTCCATCTCTGCTCTTCTTGTTAGAACTCTGTGTCCGAAAGTGGCATTTTTTCCTGGCAAGACTCCCTGGAGGAGAATGGCCGGTCACAGGGCTTATCCTTCAAAGCTAGAGGGTGCTGCTGGGTGTACTGCTGCGAGGATCGCAGGTTGGAGCCAGCCTGGGCAACTTCGTGACCCAGGGAGATCCTGTCTCAAAATCTAAAGAATGTGAAAGTGCCAGGAGTGCAGCTCAGGGCACAGGCACCGCTGGGCACCCCGGGGCTGTGGAGACCCAAACTGAATGCTTGCAGTCGTGATGGATTTCTCTCCCCTCCCCTAGCGCCTGTGGGGTCTCCTGCGTCAGCTCTCGGGCGGCCCCGTTTTCCTCTGTGATGCTCAAGGTCGGGTCCATAGTGCCCTTGGCATTAGTGCAGTGGTCGCCCTGTCCCTGCCTCCTTCTCTCGTCTGCCCCACACAGGCTCGCCTGGCGCAGGCCCGGGTTACTGGGCATAAATCTCTTTGGCATGGGTGCCAGGGCCACTCCATGACTCTGGGTGCCAGTGCCCGTGTGACTCACCCAGAGCCACCACTGAGGTCCTGGGTGACTAGGTGCTCCCTGCACGGAGGAGCTGTGAGGGATGTGCCCTGCCCCAGGGAGGCCCGGAGGGCACATGGGCTCCTGAGGTGGTGCTCTGGGCCGGCCCGCCGGCTCTCTGCTTCTGGCCTTGGGCTCCTTTCCTCCTGCAGCAGGAGCCCCAGCTGCCCCTCCGCCTTCTCTCTGCCTGACTGTCGTGGTTTGGCCTCAGTGCGCCTGTGAGGATCCCACCTCCCATGGGCTACATGAGCCCAACACAGTGCTATGGACTAGCCTCTGGCCTTTCATTTCATTTGTTTGGTACTGGAGATTGAACCTGGACCTACATGCTGAGTTCTCGCCCCATCTTGTTTTGTTTTTTATTTGAGAGTATCTTATGAATTGCCCAGGTGGAACTCAGACTTGATATCCTCCTGCCTCAGCCTGTCCAAATACTGGGTTGACAAGGCATTGTTTATTTCTGCACAATAGCCTGGACCTAAAAATGCTCAAAAATCTGTAGGCACCAAATTCAAATTTTTACACCTCTAATTTTTTTTTTTTTTTGAGACAGGGTCTAGCTTTGTGGCTGGCCATGAGCTCACTATGTAGCTCAGGCAAGCCTCAAACTCAGCAACCCTCCTGCCGCTGCCTCCCGAGTGCTGGGATGACAAGTGTGAGCCACTACTCCTGGCCATCTAATTATTTTTTTAAAAGCCTGAGCAAGAAGAATTTCAGCACTTGGGGCTGAAATTTATTTGCATATGGGTGGGACTCTGCCTACTGTCTGCAGCCCTTGGTGACACAGAAGCTCCTGCTGCAAAGCCTGGGGTCGGGCACAGGTCACTGCACCCGGCACCTCTGGTACAGTCATGAGCTTTCGCTTCCTCACGGGCTTCCACCCCTCTGATGTTGGCTCTATCACTCCCACGGCCCTGCACCACTGCGGGGCATGGCCTTGACTGTCCTCACTCTGATCATAGTTGCAGAACCCAGAAGGCCAAGGAGCCCGGGGTGGGCTGGCAAGCGTGGTCTGGGCTTGTCAGGCTCATGTTCTCCCTCCCTCTGGACAGTGCATAGTAGAAAATGCTGGGACTCTGGACAAGGAAACAGGGTGAGAACAGTGTTTTCAGGCTTGCAGTGAGTCACTTGCTGATCAGATCCTGGAGGATTTCGCTAAGTGGCTGTTAAATTTGCACTTCTCACAGCAGACCATGCACCTGCAGGTGGGTGGATTTCAGTGGATCCTGCCAAGGGGTGGGAAGTCACTGTGCCCTGTGTGTCCTCCCAGGAGGGAGGACTCTGCATGTGCTGTGTCCTGGGTGCTGATCGCCTTGGCAGCTCTGCATCTCTGCCCTCTGCTGGGAGTGAAACTCAGGGCCTGAGCACTTGCCGAGCATGTGGGGTGAAAAGAATCAGTCACAAGGCCTGCTGCGGCAGTTTCATTTGCATACTGATTTATTACACACCAGAACACGAGGGCTAAAATCATTCATTTTCTTTGATGAAAGAGCTCAATTCTTCTTTCAAGACAGCCAGGTTGCTGACTAGTTAGTCCATCCGTCTGCATTAGGCATCTGGGGTGGGAGTGCTGCATTTCTTAGAAGGCAGCCAATCACAGCACAGAATGGCCTGTGGCACTCCTGTGACGTCATCCTGGGTTTTTGCCTCCTCCTGGGCTGGAGCTGTTTCTTCATGCTGATGTGGAAAGGTTGTTCTTAGGTCTTAGGATCCTCTTTCTGTGGGCCTCTCACCTTTCAAGGCCAGGGGTTGAGTTTCCGCCTCAGCTTTTTTCTTAAAGTCATTTATGTGAGTCCATGTCTGCAGTATGTAGTGGTCACATTACTCGTTGGAGTCAGTTCCTGTACTTAACATAATCTCATCCTCTTTCTTCTCCTCCCCTCCTTCCCTCCTCTCCATCTTTTGGTCTCCTCATTTGCAAAAGATCTATCTCTCTGTTTCCTAGTATCTATCTATCTTTGATTTTACTCTTTAATTTATTTATATTTTGGGTTTCTCACATAAGAGAAACCATGCAGTAGTTAAGCTGGTGGTCTGATTTATTTCACTTAACATTATGGTCCTAAGGTTCATCCATTTTGCTACAAATAATTCAATTTTATCCTTCTTTATGGGAGAGTAGTACTCCATTGCATATAATCCACAAGTCATCTGTTGATGGACATATAGGCAGTTTCCAAGATTTAGCAGTCATGAATTCTGCCCCTATAAGCAGGCTAGGCTGTTGACATTCCTCAAAGGGGCAGGCATAGCCTCCTGGATTTCAGTGCTCAACAGGGTGGGACAGCAGGGTCTGAAGGTATTGGAGCCTCATACCATCTGCCTCCCAGGATAGCTTGTCCTGGGCCCCACCTGTCCTTGGGCTGCATGATCATGGTGCAGGGGGCTCCTCTGCAAACCATGTCAGATCAGGTCCTCATGACTGGGGCTTCTGGGAGTTCTGCTCTGCGGTCCAGATGAGATCAGTATCCCCACAGCCCTCAGGCCAGATCCCAGGCCAGCACCTGAGCTGTGTGTCCCAGGGCAGGTGGATGCTGCTTACCTCAAGGAGCACGACCTGTGCACCTGGATAAAAATGTCTTTTCCTGTCCTGCTGCTGAGGAGGCTCAGTGTCTGTTGAAATTAAACCCATCTGGGCGCAGGGTGCAGCCAGGAGGGTGGTGGGGTCAGAAGTGCACTGCTGCTGGTTCCTGACGGCGTCCTGCAAGCCAGAGGCGACCTCAGTGTTGTTTCTTAGGCAGGATCAGGAGTTCATGGATGGTGCTAGAGCAAACTGTACATGGATTTATACACAGACGTAGAAAAAGCGTAGCTGTGGGTTTGGTGTCGATAATAGGCAGATTCCTTCTGGAATCTTTGCCCAGCATGACCTCGAAGCCACCCTTTCTTTCTGTGGCATTCACTGTCCAGGATATCAGCAAATTCAGCTCTTAGCAATGACAGATCCCCGCGATACAGAACAGCCGTGCGTGAGAATGGCGAGGAGTTCATTTGATCAGCCCTATTAGTTCCATCCGGTATTTTCTAATACAAAATGAAGACCAGGAAGCTGGACAAGTCTCCCTGCCTGGAGGGAGAAGGTGAATTGGGGAAATTTAGGGACAAAGACTATCCTAGGCTGAGTAGCGACAGCTGGAGGACGTAGGCCGTGGGCATTTTTTGACTGCTGTTGAGTCAGACCGTGTTCCTGATCTGGCCAGTCCAGCGCTGATGTTCACAAAGCCAGGATTGTGGTCCACTGAGACCTGTCTGTTTTCCTAGGGGCCCCCTGTGAGTTGGCACCCCCTGTTGCCTGAGAAAGCTTTCCCCTCCACATGTGGCCCAAGGACTGGGAGATGTCAGACACGCACAATCTGCTTGGGCCTCTGCACAGCATGCTTGTATAAACCTTCCACACATGCAGCTTGCTGTTCTTGTGGTCACTTACATTGCTCCATGGCACCGTGCTTTGCCATGTCCCTTTGATCAGGTGGAGTGTGGCCTTTGAGTCATAACAGGACTGTACCCTTCCCAGCTCAGCCACTGCAAAGTTATTCCACCCTGTGCCTTGTTGCCTGGCCCTCTAAGTAGAGATGTGGAGAACAACTTGCCAGGGCACAGAGGAGAGTATTTATAACACATCCTCCTGGAGCCAGGCCGGCAGGGGTGGTGGTTGTTATGGTGATGGGTGATGTTCCTGTCCTGCCTCCTGATTGGACAAGCCCTCCTGCAGACTTCCTGCCTGTGTCCTTCTGTGATCCTTCTTTATGCCCAGACAGGTTTGCTGGCTGGCGGGATGGTTGCATAGCAGTCCATATACAGCTTCAGGTCCCCCCTTGGTCTCAGGTTTGTCTGAGTCCGGGGCAGCAGTGCCAATGGGCTTCGAGCGTCTGGGAGTCCGGACAGGAGCCCTGGGCTTCTCCGTCAGCTGCTGTCCGGGGTGCAGGTGCTGTTGGCCTTTGGACCGTCTTACCTGTGGTGTGGGGACCGGAAAGGGACTGAGGCTGAGCCTGTCTGAGCTGCTCCAGCTATCTTACTGTGTCCATCATCATGGTACTTTGCAACAAGGGAGCAAGGGGCTCCAACAAGGGGTGGGCTCCACGTGCTGGACACCATGGCCTCCTTCCTGTGTCGGAGGGGCTGTACAGGAGCTGGGGCTGCCCATGGGCACAGCCAGCCTGCCGGAGCTGCACAGCCCATGTCCGCTCTTGAGATGTGCAAGCAGCTTCCTGTCACACCAGGTACTGTCCCCGTAGTCACAGGCTCTGGAGCCTGGGGACCAGTCGGCAGCCTGGTTCTGGCTCCTCCCAGTGTCAGATCTCAGTCAGTTCTGCCCTGTCCCTCCCACTCAGCGGGCATGAGGGTGGACTTAGGCCAGCCATGTCCCCGAAGCTTCCAGGTGGCTGTGCACAACCTCTTCAGTGCATCTCAACTCAGAGCGGCCCTGGTGTGGGGAAGAGCTGTGCAGAGGTTGGAGTTCCAGCTGCCTTGTTTCCGGTCGCCCTGGTTAGCGTCTGCCTCACTCTGGTCCACTTACTACAACTAGTGGGCAGTGTGAGTCCATAATCACTCACCACAGTCCATGCATGCCAGGAGGCCAGGGCTGCTCTTGTGTGGGTACGTGCTCTCGCCACGAGCTGCCTTTGTGACATGTGCCTGGCCCTTTTGCAGGGCGCTTAGCATCGGTTCTTGCTGTTCAGCATGGAGGAACTGAACTTCCGGTCTTCCCAACTGTGTCTTCAGGAGGAAGCGGTTGACTCAGCCCGGTTAATATGTCCTGGGCCTGTCTCCGCAGCTTCCCTGTCCCGCGCGGCACTCCTTCCGTCCGCCTCCTGGCGGCCTCTGCTGGTTCCTTCCCCCTCCACAGTGATCCCTCATCTGTTGAGGGGAACAGTGTGTGGCAGGCGTGTTTTCTCACCATCTGTCCCTGCAGAGTCCAGGCTGTGGGGCCTGAGGACTGCCGAGCCTGGCTGTGGCCCTGGCAGCTTTGAGACCGAGCTGGAGCCGTGTTACTTCTGTCTCCGGTCTGCTGGGAGGGGTTTGAGACAAATCTGGCGCCTCGGGGGCACCACAGGCTCAGACCTGGCCCTGGGGGTGGCGGGTGGGTCTCACAGCCCAGCACTGTCCCCCGACAGACTCATAGTGAGACACCAGCCATGCGCTGCACTTACCTCTGCAGACTTTTAACAGTGGTGTAAATGTAGGACTCAGAGTCATAAATGGAATTAATAAATAAAGCCTGCTATTAAATTGACCTATATTTTCATTGCAATTTGGGAGTCATAAAAGGATATAGGGAGTTCTTTGGGTTTAGGGGAAATCACCATTTTCAGTTTATAACAATCCATTCCTAGACTTTTAAGAAATTTAATCCTGGGCTGGGGATTTAGCTCAGTGGTTCTGGTTTCTGCTTTGCAAGTGCAAGTTCCTGAGTTCAATCTCTGGCACCACACACCACAGTGCCAGGTGTGGTGGTTCACACCTATAATCCCAGCACACGGGAGGCAGAGGCAGGAGGATTGCTGAGTTCAAGGCTTGCCTGGGCTACATCGTGAGCTCAGGGCCAGGCTGAACTACAAAGTGAGTCCCTGATTCAAAAAAATGAAAAAAAGAATTTATCCTTCTTTCTGTGGCACTAGGAGGCAGATCTTTTTTGGGCAGCTGTAATTTTGCAAAGAAAGAATGAAAGCAGGAGGGTGTGTGTGTGTGTGTGTGTGTGTGAGTGTGTGACAGAGGCCTGGCCATCGGGCTGCGGGGCCCATTACTGTGGCCCTCTCCTTCCCATACCTGTCCTCAGCTCGAGGACCTTTCCTTTTTAATTTTGAAAATGTTCATGAGCACATGTCTGTAGTAGGCGCATCTCCATTTGCTCTCTGTCCGCCTCCCCCGTGCAGCCCTGTTGTCTCGTGTCCCTGTCCTGTCCGCAAAGTCCCCTGGAGGATGTTGACTCAGGTCCTTGGCTCAGCAAAATCAGAAGTGCTGCCTCCGTGTCAGGACTGCTGGGGACTCTGGTGGGTGGTGTTGGCCCCTGTGCAAGGCCTGGGAGCGCTCTGGCACCTGGGAGCTGGAGGCGGGGGCACCAGATGGCCTGGGAACACTGTGATGCCCTCATTGGAAATAGTGTCTTAGCGTGTGTGTGTGTGTGTGAACAAAGAGTGGAAGCTGAGCTCTCCTCCTAAGATGTTACTTCCTCAGTTTAGGCTGAAGTCAGGTCAGAAAAGTATTTTATTCCTCTGGGGTGTTTTGGTAGCAAAAGCCAAGCCCCTGTGGTGAGCTTTTGCATGACGTGCAGAAACTGGCTCGGCAGCCCTGAAACGTCCACACTCACAGCCCAAGAGCGAGGATCAGACACGGGGCTTAGATTTTAATTTCACAGAATGTTGTCGAAGTGTGGCAGAAGTCTCCAGGGTCAGCTCTAGCTCACCCTTAAAAAGAACACAGTGTGCCATGCATGTGTGGACACACACACCCTGATGGACAAGGCTGCCCTCTGCCCTGGCACGCTACCCTTCTTGGCATTGCCTGGCACACGCCGGTGTCCACCGCAGCGTGGCCCGTGCTGTGACCTCACCATCTTAGGTGACACCCAGCCTGACGAGGGGCCCTTGTCACTGAGTGATTCGTGCTCAGTGGATGCAAGTTTTTTTCCTTTCACTATAACAAAAATAATAGTGGCATCTCCTTCCATCTCCTGTTTATTCTGAGATGGTCTCTGGCCTTCAGCCAGCTCCAGCCACCTTGCTGGTGGTGACAGCGCAGTGGTGTGAAGGTGCCCAGGGCTGTCCACTGAGAAGGGGGTGAAGTGGCTGCACATGGGGCGACTGCCCCTGCTCCCCACACTCCAGGCGCCCAGCCAGGTGGGTGACAAGCCCAGCTTCAGCTTGGAGAACTTAGCAAGACCCCATCTCAAACAAAGCAAAACAAAAAAGCTGGGGAAGTAGCTCAGTGTGAAGACCCTGGGTTCAGTCCCCAGCACACACAGACACACAAAGGATAAAAATGGCCAGTTTTATGTTATTTGGATTTCATTATATTTTTAAAAATGCACCACATTGACACCTCTGCCCTTATCTAAGCCTGGACCATTTTGAGCAAGACATGCACAACCTTGTGCCAGTGCTGATGGGGACCCGTCGAGGACCAAGAGCCACTGTTCCCACAGAGAAGGTTCCAGAAACACCAGGAAGGTGGAGCGGTCTCTGGGTGGGTGGGCGGGAGGAGGGAATGCATGTCCCTGGCTGTGTGTGTCCTTTGTGTCATTTGGTTTCGTACTGCACAGCTTTATTACCTACTCAAAAACCTCTCCAAGCCTTCCAATCAAGTGGCAGTGAATCAGAGAAGTGCTCATCCGTCCACCAACGGCTCCCTTCAGGCCCAAGCACCTCCCTAAACTGCCTCTTCCAAATGTCCCCCTGGGGATTCTAGTGTAAGAGTTTTGGAGAGAGGCCAGGAATGGTAATTTGTAATTGCACCTTTCAGGAGGCTGAGACAGGAGGATTGATGTGAGCTCAAGGCTAATCTGGGCTACATAGTGAGTTCAAAGCCAGCCTGTTCTACACAGAGAGACCCTGTCTCAAAATAAAACAACAACCTTGGTGAATAACTTGCCCAAAGTTATTGAACCCCAGTGATTGGTTATTCCTTGTTATACCTGATTGACTAGGGCTAACATAAAATTTAACTTTATTTCACAGATTCCCGTAATGGGAATTCTGCGTAATGGGCATTCTGATCAACCCAGTGGGCCTACCTGGAGAGCTCTGGGTTTTATTTAAATGTGTACTGAAAAAGGGATTGAGAAGTGGTCCCCCCAAAATGACAGATACACAGGACCTGGCAGAGTGTTTCCAAGAGGGGAGAGATTCCGACCACAGGTGTCTTCCCAGTGAGTGGCTGCAGCTGGCTGGCCTGAGCGCCTCCTTCTCCCTTGTTGGACCGAAACAAAGCAAATGCAAAAGTTCAAAAGCAGAAGCCAAAAGACTGCAGTGCTGTCTGACTGGCGGGGCCCGGGCTCAGGCCCAGACTTGCTGTGGCACATACAGCCCCCGGCTGCGTCTTTTGGAACAAGCCTGTCTGAGTTAAGTGGAGGCTCCGTTTCCAAAGGAGGTGACTGCAGAGCGGGATTTCTGACCCGGCGTCTTCACAGAAGCAGAGGGGAGAACTCATGTTTTGTATTTACACATTTTATTAACAATGGAGTGCTCGAGTTTTCTTCCAGCTGCAGACAAACGGCAGTTTGTAGCGGGTGCCAGTGAGCCTGGGGTTTTTGTGACTGGAAGCCATGGGTAAGCTGGACAGCCGCACACAGCAGGGACAGAAGAGGGGTGTGCAGTTCCAGCACGATGGCCCAGTCTTGAGGTCAGGTTGGTGATTAGGACAGGGAGAGCTGGGCGGGGTGTGGGCCAGGCTCCTGCCAGCCAGCAAGTGCCAGCACCTGATCCAGTGCCTGTGACTGGGTGGGAGGCTCAGCCTGTTGGCAGAGGAGCAAATCCAGTTCCATCCTGGTGAATGGGAAGGCCGTGTGGCCCACGGGGGCCAGCGGTAGGCTGCGTGGTTTTGCTTTTACTTCATGGGCTCCTCTGGGGGGTGTTTCTGTCCCCCAGAAGGGGCTCTAGCAACACAGCCCTTGGGTTCAGATTTGGCCTGGCTGCTCAAGGTCTATGGCCTTGAGCAAATTATTTCATCTTCTTTGGGCTTTCATTTCTGTATCTTCAAAACATGAATCAGTATAGTATCTATCACATAAATGAGGACTTTTTCTTCTTGGATTTCTTTTGCTCCTGCTCGTTGCCTTCACACATAGTCCGGATGGCTGGAGCTGCAGCAGCTCTCTGGTTCCCTAGAGGTATAGAGCCTGAGGGGGAGAGCCGTGTGGAAGGATAGGGGACAGAAAGGGGGACTGCTGGGGTTCCTGAAGATAGCTGTGGCCAGACCATACCTGCTTCCCTGTCACCCTCCTGACTTTTCGGCGGACTCCTTGCTGTTGCCTGCAGCCCAGAGTATATGCACAGATTCAGCTCTGTTCCCGGACTCTGAACTCATTAAAGCCACAGCCATGAGTGTCCCCTGGGAGCTCTTAAGGAAAACCTAACACAGTGCTCAGGCACATGTGATGACTTAGGTGGGAAGATGGATAGTTAGAGGGGCAGAAAGGAAGGAAGGAAAGAAGGGAGGGAGGGAGGAGCTATGTGCTGGTAAATAATTAACAGCTCTCTGGGAAAAACCAACCAACCAAACAAACAAAAAACCTTTGCTCTGTAGCATTTCCTGGTTTCCATGGTGTCAGTATTTCCATTATGACCGATTGCAGAGTATTGAAGTGGTACTGTGCTTGGTACTGGGAGGATGTGCCCACAGGCGGCTTTTGTGGCTCACTGGAGCCCATCCCAGCTCACCACCAGAGGGGTGAAGGAAAGGAGGAAGGAGAGAGAAAAGAGAAGGAAGAGCCCATTAATGTTAGTAATAATGACAACAGCAGCAGCAGTAATAGTGTCTGACCTTCACGGAGTGCTTCCTGTGCCCTGGCAGTCTGTTCCAGGTCCCTCCCTCTGTTCTTCTCCTTGCATCTCATTGGTCAGCACTGGTCACATGGCTGGCCTAGCTGCAAGAGAGGCATAAAGGTTTCTCAGGAAAACCTGGCTTGCTGAGAGCCCTAGTTTTGTCACTGGTGGGAGCAGGGCTCTTCCCTCCCCGAATACAGCAGCCATCTGCCCATTAGGAGAAGGGCTGTGGAGGATAAAAACAGTGTCCAAAGGGGTGAGGCTTTTCAAATGCAGTGCTCTGAACTGCCTTTTCAGCAAATCTCACAAGCCCTGTGGGCATCAAAATGACAAAGTGGTCCCTGCTGGCTTTCCTTTCTGTGGACAACGCTCCAGACACACAAACCTGCCTGGTCTTTCACTAGACACTAAGCACAGTGATAAATGAGGGAGATGTAAGTATACACAGCTCCTGAAGATCATAAGGGACCTTGGAACGGAAATGTGACTCGGCTGCAGCTGTCCTGTGGGGTTCTGGGGCCACGCATGGCTGGAGTACGGTGGAGAGGAGGGGGTGCTGGGCTGCGAGCTCCCCACTTACAGATCACCTGGGCCCCACGTAGCAGCCAAGCCAGCTGCTCATTTGGAGCCTAGATGCTTCTGGCCAGGTGGAAAACAGAGGCTGAAAGAAAAGGATGAAACTGGGGCCACTAAAGGGAACATCTCTGTGGCCTTAGCAGCCTCTACAGAAATTTTGTAGATTTTATATCCTCCTAAAACCCTGACTGTGAGTAGCTGGTGGGCTCCACCTCAGATGCCTGAGCTCCTGTCCCGTTGGAGGGGAGGACGGTGAGGCCGGAGGGAGAAACTGAGTTGAAAGAGGCCTGTTTCTCAGCACTGTACAGGCTGTGGGGCCAGAGCCTCTCCCTCCGACCCTCGGGCAGGCTGTGAAACCTGCTGCAAAGGTGCCACGCTGATCCCAAGGGGTGTTGGTGTCTGTGCTGGCCTTTGGGGTATGGAGTCAGAGCCCACCACTGGCAGCGCGCGTGTAGCTCATGCCCTTGCTGTTTGACAGCAACTCCCGAGCTTGCTGCTCTTGATCACCCATGGAGCTCTAAAGGCATGCGTCTCCGAGTCAGCGGTCAGGGTGAGGGTGACCTCACCAGCCAGTGTTTGGATCTTCTTGGAGCAGACTCCATCCGCGACCTGGTGCTCCTGTCCCTTTCCTCTTCCTAACCGTCTCCAGCAAAGAGCAGACAGCGTGTGCTGCTGGCCCCAGGGACCCCTCCCGCTGTCGCTCAGCCTTGTTCAGGTTTGGCCTGTTTCCGGGGCTGGCTCCTCGTCCTGGAGTGATGCTGGGATTCTCCAGCCTCCCCAGCTCTCTGAAGAAAGCAGCGCAGTTTCTGGTCGTGCAGATGCCGTGGCTTCCCCAGCAGGCTCTCGGCAGTGGGGTCAGCATGCGCGGGTCTGGGTCCCCAGGCTGACTGCGGCAGCTCAGCCTCTGGGACAAAGGTTCTGCTCTTAGGGCCATCACCCGTTGGACCCCTTGTAGGTCTCATAAACTCAGCAGCCTCCTCCCTCCTGCCACGCTGCCAGCCTTGAAGATGGCAGGCACAGGGCAGCTGCGGGGAGTGTCCGTCCCAGGGCTGTGCAGGTCTGGTAACCAGTTGGGGACAGGGTGTGAGTTTGGACCTTGCAAGAGGCTTGGGGACTTGGTGAGAGGTGGCAGGGCCTGGGGTGTGGGCGCTTCTTAGGGCTCCTAGGGCACCTCTGCTGCCTTCCTGCTGCCTGTGACGGAGCAGTTGGGTGCCTGGAGGCTGCAGCTGGAAGGGAAGCCTCTCCGCGGGGCAAGCCTCGCCGCCTTCTTCCTTGGTCCATCCCACACATTTGAGGCAGCTCTGCGTGGTCATTCTCCACTTAGAATGGCCTTTAAAAAACTAATTAATAACAAATACTGGCAAGGATGTGGGAAAAAACTCCTACACACTAGTCATGGGAATTCACTTTACTATAGCCACTGTAAAAAAATAGCATGGACACCAGGTGTGATGGTACACACCTGTAATCCCAGTGCTTGGGAGGCTGAGGCAGGAGGATCTCTGAGATTTCAAGACCAGTCTGGGCTACATAGTGAGTTCAGGGCCACCCTGAATTATAAATCAAGACCCAGCCACCCCCTTCCCTGCCTGTAATAGTATTGAAGTTCCTCAAAAACTGAAAATAGAGCTACTGTAGGACCCATCTATCTTATTCCTGGGTATATAGCTGAAAAATGAAGGCAGAGCACAAGAAATACATGTCTATACTATGTTCATGATGGTGCTGTTCACAATAGCTGAGGCACAGGCTCAGCCCACGCACCCATCAGAGAAGAATGGGTAAAGAAAACGTGGTATATGTGCATGGTGGAGTACTGCTCAGCCACAAAGAAGGATGAAATTGTGCCAGTTGTAGGAAAACAGAACTAGAGAAGTCATACTACATGAAACAAAGGAAACACAGATGGACAGGTGTCACATCTTTTCTCTCATGGGCAGAACTAAAAGGAAAAAAGACCTGAGAGCAGAAGAGGCTGTGAGGGAGGGGAAGGGGTGGGGAGGGGGAGAGGCAGAGCAAGGACGGCTGGTTGCATCCACTCTCTCAGCCGGTCGTCCATTTGTCCTTAGGCCACTCAGTGCCACATGCTGCCTGGTGTCCTTCCGGGGTTGTCAGTTTCACCGGAAGTGTTTCCTCCGTGCTGACCCTGCTGGGTCTATGACCTGTGTGTCAGAGAGGTGGGCGTGGGAGCAACCCAGGCCGTTGTGTTGTGGCGTGTCCCAGTGTCAGGGCCAGGGTTGCCACAGGCAAGAGTGGCTGTGGAGAGGGAGGCTGTGGAGGGGCAGGAAGTGCATGTTGGAGGACGGAGTCTTCCCCAGACACTGGCTGGGGCTCACCCTGCCACCCCCGTCCTGTCGCATGTTTTAAACTCTCACTGCGGGGGAGGAAGCAGAGCAACAGTGGGCTCTAGTTTTGGTCTTGTGGTCGCCCTGCTGTGGGGCATGGGACTGGTCCCCTACTGCTGTGAGGCCAGGTGGTGGCAGCGCCTCTCTGAGCCCTGGCGGCTGGGCCCTGGAGGCCGCTTCCCCATGGTGGCTGTGTCCAGAGCCGGCCTTGCTCTCTTAGCCAGGTTGTGCCGAGGCAGAGGATGCTGTCTGGGTACCTCTTCTCAACAGCACCCGAGGGCTGACAGTGCACCAAGGAAGTCCAGGGGGCCTGGTCCCAGCTGCTGGGGGTCCCAGAGGTGCCTGGCCAGGCAGGGTGGGGGCCAGAGCCAGAGCTGGAGCACAGGGGACAGTGCAGGGGCAGGAGCTTGGAAGAGGGGAAGACTCTGGAGGGAGCTGGCTCACTAAGAGCAGCAGCACATGCTGATGTGACTTGTGGCTCATGGGACAACACCGGGCCCTGTTTCACAGAGGAGAAACTGAGGCCCTGATGCGCACACAGACCTGCTCCCAATGACCTGCAGGGATGGAAGGGTGGAGCTATGGTTCGGAGCCAAGCTTGCCTCCAGATCCCCAGACTGGTCAGGGTTCCGCTTCCCTGCACAAAACAACCAACAGCACAGCTCCAGGAGGAGAGGGTGAACTTCTGCTCGTGGTTTCAGAGGGTTCAGTCCTGGGGTGCCCCAGGCAGGAGCATCATGGAGGAAGGAGCTAGAGGAGCCAAGCTGGTCCCTTCTTGGCAGCAGGAAGCAGAAAGGAAGCAGCCAGAGCCCGAGAAGATAGTCCCCGGGACCCTACCCTGACCCGCCCCATCACTGAGGACCTCCCGAAATCTATCAGATTATGACCTCATTGGTGGATTAATCCACTAGATGGGCCAAAGCCCTTATAATCTAATCACTTCCCCAAAGCCATCAGAGCCAGGCCTCAGCACAGAGAGCCTCTTGGGGACATCGTGGAACTCTGCCATTGTGCCTCGAAAACAGGTTCAGGAAACAAAAGAAAGCGGGAAAGCTGTTTCTGAAGGGAGGCTGAGGAAGGTCTCTCTGAGATGTGACTTCTGAGCTGAGACCTAAGGGCGGGAGGGTTGGCCCCACGGGCGTGGAAAGGGAGGTGAGTCTGTGGCAGAGGGGCACGGAGGGCAAGCCCTGGAGCTGGGGATGGGCTCAGCATGGCAGAGGGGTCTAAATCAGTGGTGTACTCATGGCACTCGTGCTGCAGGGGGCTGTTTATGTCATTGAAAGTTCCCAAAGGTTCCCTGTCCCCGATCCAGAAACACACCAAGGGCCTACTGGAAACTCAGAGAAGAGCAGCTGTATCATTATGCTTTCTCCAGCTTCAGCTCACGTCAAGCGGTGCCACTTCACAGTTGTCTGCAGTCCACAGGGTGGAGGAACATGAAGTCTCGGTTAGTGAAGCTCACGGTGCCTCCTAGGAATTCGGAGGGGTGATTTGGGTGGCTGCTCCTAGAACTCAGAGGCAGATCGGCATGGGAAAGCTTCGAGACAGGTTGGGGAGAGATGGTCACGCCCCAGCAGGCAACAGCTATGCTGTATTTTGGGGTAGCAATAAAAGCACCAGACTTGAAGTTGGAGGATTGGGGTTCCCCTTCTGATTCCCCACTTACGAGTGACCTTGGATTAGCCCCTGAGCTCTACAGCTCATGTCAGCAAGCAGCTGATGACCCTGTCCTGTTGACCCATGCAGACTTAGAGCCTTCTGTGACCCGTCACCACCATGGCTTCCCTGTACCCTGACAAGGACTGCACCGCTGAGTGTTCTTGTGACGCACAGCCTCAGCAAATGCCGTGGTGCTCACGGCCTTTGCTAAAGTATGGTCTGCCGCGGGCAGTGTGTCCCTTAGGGACAGCTCCAACACGGAAGTGCCATGCAGCCAGAAGAGGAGCAGGGCACTGGGGCTGGGACCACAGCTCGGCCTCAGGGAGGTATTGGCATTGGACTGGTCACTTTGTCTTCCCTGCCTGTGAATTAGGCGAGGTGATGCCATCCTGACCTGACATGTAGGAGCCCCAATGCAGTGAGAGTATTGGGTTATCCATGACCTCCAGATGGAGAGCGCATCGAAGGCAGAAGTCTGTCTCTCACAGGGGCAGTCCTGACATGGCCTCCGTCACTGCCCCGTGGTGCTAGGGCCTCAGCCCGTCTTGTCTGGCTGTTTCTCAGTGCGACCTTAGCCATGTGGTCCAGGGTGGCCCTACCTCATCCACTCCCTTTGCAGGGGGAGGAGATTACTGCAAAGGGCACCTGTGCTTGCACCCCATTGGCCAGACAGGGTCACATGATACGGTTCTTCCTGCAGGGGAAGTGGAGAAGTCTCATTCTTACTCTAGGTGGCAGGTGCCTGACCCACTTTGTATGCTGTGAAAGAAGGTAAGATTTAATTTTGGGGAACAAGCCACGTCTCTGCCCTGCAATAAATGCTGTTTCTGAACCCTGAAATAGAAATGATTTAGGGTCACCCGGAGCTTGAGTTGGCAGTGATTTTACCCTGCTGGAGTCTGACTGAACATGTTTCTGCTGTGTACTGTCCGCTGGCCGAGAATGGGCTTTCTGTACACTATTTCCTGTTAAGCTACACCCCCAGTGATTCTAAGATGCCCACTTCTGGGGTGGAGCACTGGGCCGTAGAGAAATCTGAGAGGGGATAGGACTTGGTCTCTAGTCCATAGTGCCGCAGAAGCTCAGTCTGCCAGGTCCAGTTCCGGTTTGCTGCCCCGGGTGTATCTGGCCCCTCTGCCCTGTCCGCGGTGTGGGCCTCACTCTGGAAGCTTAAGGAGACACTGGCGCCCTGGCTGGTGGATTTCCCGGAATCTTCTCATCACAGAATGGACCCTGTGAGCTTTGGGGCTGGGGTGCTCAGCAGGCAGGAGAGGCCTCAGGTCCCATAGAGGATGAGGTCAGCACTCTGGTGACCAGCTTTGGTGGAAGAATGTGACCCAGAAGCAAAATACACCCTTGGGTATAGATCCGCTATTGCCCTCAGGAGTCACTTGAAGCACTGCAAAAACAGAGAAAAGGAGGCCATCTTCCCACATTGAGTTCTCTGACAGCAAACCAAACTGCAGGCCCTGAGCTGGGGGCTCATGGCCTGCTTGGCCCATCAGGGCTCCCGTACCCTCTGTAGGCCTGAATGCTGCTTTCCTGCCATGTTGCAAATAGTTCAGGCTTAGTATGTTCAGAATTTAGTTACATTCACATGTTTCTCGGTGACATAAAAAATCATTCAGTGAAAAGTGATCATATCCTGGTTTAGTTGCAGGATTTTAATCTGAAGGAGGCTTTGGCATCATGCTTCCCTGATTCTTGTCTCTGGGAGGACCAGGGGCTGGCCTGGCCTGCCAGGGTCCTGGCGGGGTGGGTCTCAGGTGCCCACCCAAGCATGATTAGGCCTGTGCCCTGTGAGTTCTCAGGGGTGACAGCCCATGGCAACGGGGTGTCTTTCCTGCCTCTGGCCTCTTCTTGAACTCCAGGAAAGGCTGGAGAGGCATTTTGGCATGCTGTGGTACTTCAGTCTCCCAGCTGTAAATGGGCTTGACAGTAATAGAGCCTTGTTCACTGGCAGCTGGTGTTTACAGGCGTTGATAGCATAGAATGGGCTGAAACAAGTGCAGTGTGAACACACACAGTGTGTGGTACGCCCTTCTCTTCCGACCCAGCCTGGTGTTCAGCACACCTGAGAAAGGTCGGGCTCTCTGTCGTTCTCGTTTCTGTTCATCTTTCCTGGGTCACACCGCAAAGCAGCGCTTGTCCACCCTGCTGAAGCCTCATTCTCTGAAACAGCTTCTCTGCCCTCAGCCTGTGTGGCGTCCTGCACAGAGGGACCACTCTGTAACTCACTGGTGGAAGCAAGACAGCCCTCTCTGGGGAGGTGGCTGTGGAGTCCAGCTCTGGGGTCTCCGGTGTACACAGGAGAGGTGGCTGGCCTGGTGGGTATTCCTGGTGAGCTGTCAGCAACCTGAGTTGTCCTGTGGCTTTGCACAGCACCAGCCCCCGAGGTGGGCGGGACTCGGGAAGCCTACAGATTGCTATAGGGGCACTTGGTGGTCCTGCCCGAAGTTGCGGGGGATGGGGCAGCTTCCGGGGATGCAGCCCCTCACACCGACCCTCAGTGAGGAAAGAGAGGTGGACGGAGGTGTGTGGCTCTGGGGGGAGGGGCAGGAGAGGAAGCCCTGTCACCTGGGGGCCATGGCCCTGTTGGGGTTGAGAGCGCTCCCCAGACGGGCTCTGAGGCCTGTGGGTCCCACCCAGACTCCTCTGCTTCCTCCAAGCCTGTCTCCTGTGCTGCAGAGGCCATTGCTGTCCCTTGTGGGAAACTCCTTTCTCCTTTCAGCTTTGTAAGTTACAGGGGGAGGATGTGTCCCTAAGGTGAGTTAGCCCTGAGGGCTGAGGACGCAGCTTGCTTTCTCCTGGGCTCAGCATATCCCTCTAGGACCAGGGAGTGCACTCTGGGCTGCCTCTGTGGCCTGGGGAAGGAGCAGTTGCTGGCACCGGAGCTGACTCAGGACCGCAGAGCTCGGAGGGTCCTCGGGTCCATACAGGTGCCACATCACTGAGTCGGAGGATCATGCTCCTTCCCCAGAGGCTTTGAGTTCTTGCCCCACAGTTACAGAAGTGGAGGCCCAGAGGCTGAGACCTTTGCTCAGTGCTGCGGGCCCCGGGGCACATGCGACTGTGGCCAGTGAGTCTGGTGTCTGCCGAGTGCCAGCTGTAATCCCGAAGAGGGTGGGACACAAGGGGCCCTGGAATTGGCCATTGGTGGGGGTAGGCCAGGCCAGGCCAGGGGGTCAGTGCTGCTCATACAGGGAGCAAGTAATTCAAAAAAGGGGACATACTCTAACTCCCAACCTGCCAGATATCTGAGATGAGAGTTCATTTTCTCTAAGATGGAAGAATGAATTCTAGGAACAACAGGGGTTAAGAGTAGGAAAAGTTTATTGAGATACCTTCTGCCTAAGAGAGAGGGGGAACCCAAAAGTGGGGGGACTCACCCACCTCATCTCCCATGGAGTATTTGTAGAGCAAAAACCACAGGGTGAGGCGGGTTCAAAGTGAGACAAAACTATAGTCAACCAGTAACATTGCAAGTCCTGTCACTCAGGTAATATGGGCTAAATGGGGATCCAGCAGGAAGCAAGTCACAGAGACAGCGTCTGGAATTTCAGTCGGGATCTTCCTGGGGAAGGGGGGTTCAAGACCTTGTTTCTGCCCAGGCACCTGACACCCGCTTAGAATATCAATCATTGCTGTTTATCCTACTTGAGTGTGGTAGTTTCCTCTCATTTTGTAATGTCAACCTTCAAGTGAATGTCTTGCCTGTCCTCCCTGTCTGGCCCTTGGCCCATCCTCCCCGTTGGCCCCTTGCCCGTCCTCCCCGTCGGTCCCTCACCCGTCCTCCCTCTCAGCCTCTCGCCTGTCCTCCCTCTCAGCCTCTTGTCCATCCTCCCTGTCGGCCCCTCGCCTGTCTTCCATGTTGACCTCTTTTCTGTCCTCCATGTTGCTTCCTTGGCTATCTCCACATGAGCTTTTTGAGGACCAGTCCTATCTAGCTGCCTACAAGGTATCTAACTAGCTTACCTGCCTATGACACTGGGGGGACACACGAGTAAAGGCACAGAGAGTCCGAGGTACCTGTCAGGCCCAGTGAGGATCTGGTGGGTCTTGGTGGAGAAAGCTGGAAGCACAGTGGCCGGAGGGGATGGAGCTCTCCTGTGTGTCTCGAGAGCACGTGTGGCTCTGTGTGTCTCCAAGGGTCCATGGGGCGCGGGCCTTTCAGCAGCAGTGTGGGAAGCCAACCCTGATCCCTGGGCTCTGCAGCCGTGCATCAAGGTGTCCCTGTCTTCCTGCCCTTTCTCGAAACAAAACAGAGGGCCGGCTTCTCTGCACTCACTGCTGTCTTCTCAGAGCCGAAGGCCCGATGTCTGTGGTCTAGGCTGGACATGTGGGGCGTGTTTTGCTCTCCAGGGTGGAAGCTGAGGGTGGGTCCTCCCTGTGTGACCCAGCGCCCTGTAGGCTTGGTGTTTCTACCCTTGAACAACCTGGAAGCCAGCAGAAGGCAGAGCCTGGGGCCTAGAGTTGGCACCGCAAGGACCGGGTCTGGTCTCTGCAGCTGCCAGGTGGGCCAGGAAGTGTGTGTGCCCAGCCAGGCCTGGGGCCTACATGTCCAGGGAAGGCTGCGTAGCTGTGCAGTGGGCCTTGGTGTCACTGTCCAAGGGCTCCCTTGGGGCGTCCTGGAAGTCAGCAAAGAGCAAAGCGGGTGGAGCTGGGAGCCCAGCTGAGCTGTGGCCGTGCCTCTCCTGCCTGTGTCCATACCACCTTCCTGGGTTCCAGTCTCGCCCACGTGGGAGTGGGGCCTGAGGGTGCTGGAAAGAGCAGCTTCTGGGGCCTCAGGGGGCCTCGTGAATCAGGGTCTTGCTGCCTGGACGTTGACCTGCTGACCCAGGCGCCTGAGGAATCCCGGGCTGGAGACCTTGTCCTAGCCTCCTGTGGGGCTCACAGTGACACTCAGCACACGACACTCAAACCCAGGCCAGGGCTGCCTCAGGCCGGGGCGGGGGGCCTGTCTGCATCATGTGGCTGAGGGCATTTGGGGACCTCCCTTTTTATAGTTTAAAAATTGTGGTAAATATGCATAACTAAATTTGCTGTCTTGGCCATGTTAAAGGTGCAGTTCTCGGGGATTGAATATATTCATGTTGCGTACCCCGATCTTGAGGACGTTTTGGGAAAGAAAGGATGTGTATACATAAGGTGCTTAATAAATGCTTGCACGTGACCGCAGGGGGTCGGATTAAGGCAATGGCGGAGCATTACTACACATGGAACAACAGCTCACTCATTTCTCTTCTTGCTTGCTTGCTTGCTTGCTTGCTTGCTTGCTTGCTTGCTTGCTTCCTTCCTTCCTTCCTTCCTTCCTTCCTTCCTTCCTTCCTTCCTTCCTTCCTTCCTTCCTTCCTTCCTCCCTCCCTTCCTCTGTCTCTCTTTCTCTGTCTCTCTTCTTGTCTTTCTCTTTTGTGAGGCAGGGTCTTACCATGAAGCTGAGAGTTCAGGCTGGCCTCACACCCTCGGAGATCCTCCTGCCACAGCCTCCCCCGTGCTGGAATCCCCGGCAAGAACCAGTGCGCAGCTTGCTGCTGACATTCTTGTGAGCTAGGCAGGCAGGGAGATGGCGGCATGCTGTGTTTAACACTCAGGGTCTATTCTGGGCAAAGCAGAATGGTGAGTTCATTGTGCGGTCAGTGCCAAGGGCAGCTTCCGCTGTCCCCTGGCCTGGGATTGGGTGAGCCTTCTCTGACAGACCCTGCCTGTCCCGCACGTGTGGTCAGTGCACTGAGCTGCTGGCTGGGCCTGGGGTTTTGGATGCCGCTGACTGCAGACCGACCTGGTGGAACAAATGGGCCTTTTTCTATTTCAGAAGAGAGATTTTTTTTTTAACCTGTGTCAACAAAAGGTCCATAGACAGCCTCGTTCCACATTCACGCCACTGACTTCACGAGGGTGGCAGACACAGGTTCCCGCTGCCGTTTGGGGAGCATTTGGGTTTATGTCTGTGGTTACCAGGCACTGGGAATGCCACAATAGCCGGCCTGTTCGGTGTGGAGCATGCTGCCAGCGGAGTTTTGGTGAGCTTCCCAGCGGGCAGGGAGGCCCTAAATCAGTGCGGGCTGAGTTACAGCACTGTTGGGCTTGGCCGGATCTCACATAAACTGCCCCTCTTGTTTATAGATAAGGGGAGCAGGCGGGAGGCAGGGCTCGCGTGAGGTCGCACCAGTCCGGAACCCTGCCTGCTGCCGGCCTTCTGCTCCTTACCCTGCTGGGCATCCGCCCTCTGCTCCCCAAACTCTAGTCGTGAGAGCTGGGGTGGCACAGCCCGCAGCTGGCATCACTGAGTGGTGTGCTTCCCAAATGTGGTCCTGTGCTGGGCATTTGCTTCTGAGCCCACCTTTCTGCCTCGAGTCTCTTCTTGCCACTGTCTTCCTGATGGCCAAGGCAGAGCCGCTCTGTGCCCAAGGTCTGGGTGCCCGGCTGACTGGACAGCAGGCCAGGCTTTGGGCCGGGAAGGCCCTTCCCTGGATGCTCGCATGCCTCTCAGTGCCCGCCGTTGCTGACCTTCCTGTCTGAGGAGCGATTTGCTCTCGAGTTGCAGGCAAGCTCGTCCGGTGCCTCTGCAGTGGGAGGTGGAAGGTTGGCACCGTTACCAGGGCAGCCTGTCATGGGCAGTCCACACCCTGCACCTGCCTGGGCACATCTCAGAAAGTTCTGGGCGCTGCCTCCGCTGCCAGGCTGGATTAATTAATTCCCCAGGTGTCCCTGAGGTCTGTTTTGTAGCTGACTCTACTCCAGATGTGCAGGGAAAACCGGCCAAGGAAGAGAGCGCAGGGAGGCACCCGGGCCGTGGGGCTTGGTCCCCTCTGGTGTCCTTGTTACCCTCAAGGGAAGAAGGGGCTGTCAGAGAAAGACGGAGGCCCAGCGGCCAGATTAGGGGGCTGCTCATCAGATGTGTATTTCCCCTGAGGCACCTCCCTCTTCCGAAAATCATCCAGACAAGGCCACCTATGCGGAGGGTGGAGGACAGGCTCCGGTCTGACTGCCCTGCTTGTGTCTGGGTCCCACCACTTAGCCCTTGTCCTCAGGCCTCAGCTTCAGAGCCTCCAGTCGTGCATGGGGAATGTAGAGACACCAAGGATTCCCTGTGCCACCCCTCTGACCTTGGCAGCAAAAATGAGCGGAGGACATGGGAACAGGCAGGTGCAACGGGCAGGCAGTAGCACAGAGGTTTGTAGGTTTCAAGCCCTTGGCTGGACCAGGTCGACCTGGTGCTCGTATTTCTGATAAAGATTCAGCAGGAAGAGTTCCTCCCCACACAGGTAGCTTTCACTTGCTGTCTCCCTCGGCTCTGCACCCCAGACTCCCACCTTACCCTGACACTTGACCTCCCAGCCTGCCCGCAACCCAGAGGGATGGCGTAATTCAGCAGCTCAGGGCACGGGGGTAGGAGCCAGATGTGGAAGGGCCCTGGCCAGCAGCGCCTGGCTGACCGGAAGTGATACGCTGCTGGCCCTGCTGCTTCTGTGTCTCCGAGTCAGACCCACCCTCTCCACCAGCTCTGACCACCCGGCATAGCCATCGGTGGTGGTCAGTTAGACATGAAAACTGGCCAGTGATCACAGAGGATCGGCCCAAACCTACCTGCCCCTTTGATTTTAATGGATATTTGAAGAAAAAGGCCTGAACTTTCTGTAAAATCATTCACTTTTTGGGTTGGAGATTTAGCTCAGTGGTTTGGCGCCTGCCTAGCAAACACAAGGTCCCTGGTTCGATCCCTGGTCACCACGTACAACATTACTGGGCATGGTGACTCATGCCCACCAGCAATCAGTACCACATACCACAGTGCCATGTGTGGTGGCTCACGCCTGTAATCCCAGCACTTGGGAGGCAGAGACAGGAGGGTTGCTGAGTTCGAGGTTTGCTTGGGCTCCGTAGTGTGCTCAGGGCCAGCCTGAACTACAAAGTGAGACCCTGTCTCAAAAAAAAAAAAAAAAAAATCATTCACTTTTTGCTTTGGTGCTCTGATGAGAGGATTGAAGCCAGAAATTATCTGGGAGGTTTCCTCTCTAACATTACAGATTTGAGAGGTAAAATGTCTCTCATAGCTTCTCTTAAGTGGGAAGATTCTAGGTGTAAGTCAGAATATAAAAGCACATCAAAACTAAAATTGGTTTCTGGATTTGGCTACGGTTTCTAATCCTTTTTAGTCACAATCAAGTGAAGAGGGCCTATTCCATGCACAGGCTGACAGATGAAGAGTGGGGTGTTTTAAAGATAAAGGGGTTCATTGAGCCAGTTAGACTGGGCCTTTGGCTCCCGCTTCTGAATGCCTGGGAACTGTGACTTCTTTTCAGATGGAGTTTTAAACCTTCCCGTGCAGTAGACGTGTGGCTTGTGGGTACATTAAGGAAGGTTTAGTGACAGGCTCAGTGTGTCAGACACAATCAGGGAAAGCTAGGAAAATCCATGCCTGTGCTGCCCCCTCTGCCAGGGCTGTGCCTGTGCCTGGGACCCTTTCGGGAAGTTTCTGAGTGAAGCTTCACTTTCCTCGTGCTTGGCAGTGTGGGGCAGGGCCGCAGGACTGCTGTCCCGTGGTGGCCTGGCCCTGGCTCTCTGCTCCTTTTCTCATGTCTCCTGGTCATCTTCACCTCACCAGATTGAGCAAACAACTTAGCATTTTTGGCTCCCCGCACTTTCTGTAAAAAGCTAGCAAAACCTTGCACACTGATGTTTACTGAGTTTAGAAATCAACAGACAAACAATGGACACCTTTCTCCCTTCTGTGGTTTTCTGTGGCCCTCTTGCCCTGCCTTGAGTTCCCCTGCGGGACCCTTGACCACGGGGATCCATGTCATCCTTTCTCACGGGCGAAGCTTCCTGCACCCTTGCTTGTGGGGATGCGGGTCCCAGGCCAGGGACTGACTAGCATCTCCTGTAATGAAGCCCTGCCCGGGGCAGAGTGTGGGTCACCTGGACATGAAGAGAAGGCTATGGTTTGAGTGCCCTGTGTCCACGCGTTGGAGACCCAGTGCCTGAGTCTGCATGATCCTCGTATTGGAGGCGGGGCCTTTGGAGGTACTAGGGTCAGGAGGTGGAAGAAAGGCTCTGCCTGTCAGGGTACCCCCTGACACCCGCTGTGGACAGTGGCAGAGCACATGTGGGTGCCACGGCTTGGCCTTCTGGCTCCAGAAAACCGAGCTAAACTGACTCTTCCTTATAGATGACTCCATCATCTCTACACAGGTGGGAACACATGTGCCGCTGCTTGTTGAGTCCTGCGTGTCTGTGGTGTGGCCCCCTCTGCGTGTCTGTGTATGTATGATCTATGAATGTCCATCCTTTACCAGCGTCTCTCTTGAGAGCAGAGAAAGTTCTACCCTCTTTGCCTTTGGATGTTGCAATTTTTTAAATGTCAAGGAGGCTGGTTATGACTTGGTTTTAGACAGCGGATGTTTGAGGCCCCAGAGCCATGGACTGCCTGGGCTTCTGGCCCCTCAAGGGCTGGCGTGGTCAAGCAGAGAAGGGTCTCAGGATGGGCTCTTTCCTGGTCCCCACTTGCTCCATCTGGGCCAGGACCTCAGGGCAGGGCCCTCGGCCTGGCGCTGATGGCCTTTGCCTCACCTGGGCCTGCCTATCTTCCTGGGGATCCCCTGTCTGGGTCACCACTGAGGGTGGGGGGCATTTTATGGCTGCAGCACCTTGCCCTTGGGCTTGAGGATGTTTGTTTTGGCTTGGAAAGCCCAGCTTTACACCTGAGATGAAATGAGAGAGTGAAGGAGGGAGGCTGAGGATGCACGTGCCACCCAGCAGTGGGGCCGGAGCAGGACAGGGTCCCTGCATGATCCAGGGTGTCACTGCTGCACCGTCCTCCTCCTCTGCTGCGCCTCGGTCTGGGTACAGAGCTGTGTGCGGAGGTTGCAGCTGGGAGGGACCAAGGCCCCTGCAGGGCGGGGCCCTGTGCTCATGGCAAGGCCTCTCCTCTCCCAGTTCCCCTCTGTCGGTGGCAGAGCTATGGCCCTGGGGTTGGGAAGCCGGGGAGCTCACTGGCTGCAGGGAGCCCGGAGCCCGGCCTGCTGGGGGTGTCAAGTGGACTTGGTGTCTGTTCCCACTGTGTCCCAGGTACCCCACCCAGAACTGCAGCCCATTTCTGGTTTTCACATAAGGGCTCTGGCTGGGGTCGGCCCTGGGGTTGAGAGCTCTGCTGTCCCCAAGGTTCCTGCCCTTGCACTCCCCTGCTGGCCCTGTCAGGAAGCTCCTCTTGGTGTCCAGAGAAAACCGGCTGGCTGCATCCCCGGTGGGTCCTCCCCTGGCTTCTGTTCCACGCTCTTCCATGTGCCCACACGGCAGACTCTAAGCGGCTGGCTTGAAGTTGAGTGTGGAGGCAAAACACGACATGCACTGCAGACCCCAGGAGGCCAGGCTTTCCTGGGCCTCACGGTGTGCAGGTTGCTCTCTTTCTGGAGAAATCTGAGCCTCTGCCTCTCCATTTTATCACAGTGCTTTTAAATTTTCATTCAAGCAGGAAAAAAGTGCCAATGCTGTGCATGCTGCTGGGGAGATCATGACACGGCTGCGGTCCTGTTTGCCTAGTGCTGTGTTCGTCAGGTGGGACGTGTCAGCAGTGCAGCAGCTGCACTGTCCTGGAGCCTTGCTCAGTGGCAGAGCTGCGATTGATCTGCTCGATGCCCTGGGTTTGAGTCCTGGTTCTGCAGGATGATGGAAATCTCTTATGGAAAAATATCCTCATCTGTGAGTTTGGATAGGTTGGGGTTTTTTGTGTCTGTGTGTGTGTGTGTGAGATTCCCAGGTTTTTGTTCAAAATGTCTTGGTTTTCAGGAATGTCTGGCACACTTAGAGTTGGTCTGGGTCTTGTGCTTTTCTGTCCATAACAATGGGATTGTTGTTGAGAGGATTAAGTGAAGATAACATGGAAGAATGTGTTGGAGTGATTGTTGCCCTATCGTGGCCCAGGCCTGTAGACCTGCTGTGCAAAGGCTGATCAAGAGGATCAAGGCCACAAGTTCAAGGCCAGCCTGGGTTACATAGTGAGACCACATCTCAAAAGAGAAATAAAGTGGGCCGGAGATTTAGCTCAGTGGTTCCAGCGCCTGCCTTGCAAGGGCAAGGCCCTGAGTTCGATCCCAGTAACCATATACAATGCTGGGCGTGGTGACTCACACCCACCAGCCATTAATACCACATACCACAGTGCCCAGCGTGGTGGCTCATGCCTGTCATCCCAGCACTCGGGAGGCAGAGACAGGAGGATTGCTGAGTTCGAGTCTTGCCTGGGCTACACAGTGAGCTCAGGGCCAGCCTGAACTACAAAGCGAGACCCTGTCTCAAAAAAAAAAAAAAAAGAAAACTAAACAAAGTGACTCTTGAGGATAGTTTTCATTTCCCTTATTCTCTTACACGTACATGTCCATGGAGATGAGACCCTACGAGTATGTGTGGAGTTTTCTGCTCCAAACCCCACTGCCCTATCTTTGAATTATGACTTTTCCTAACAGGAGCATTTTCTGAGTTGTTCCTCTACTGCAGTTTATTTATAACCGATCTATGAGGTTATTTGAGAAAGTTTCTGACTCTGAGAACTGGAGGGAAGCTCTGTGTAAACATCCCTGTGTGTAAACCTGTTCCTTCCTGTTTGTTGGATCATCCCCAGAGCCATGAGGGGAAGCTGCTAGGTCTGCACTGGAGCATACCCAGCCCCACGGATGGAGGGCACGGCCGTGTGGTGAAGCCGCTGTCTCTCTGGTGGCACCTCGGGCCAAAGCAGTCTGAAGGGCGTGACACAGAGAACTGCTGGAAAGGCAGTTCCCGTCTCTAACCTCCTGGAGATACAGAGATGAGACCAGACTTTGGACCAGTGTAGCAGCCCCAAGAGACTCCCGCTCTGTGCGACAATGAGCATCTTGGAGACAAGTTTCACTATGCAGTTCAAGCTAGCCTTGAACTTGCTATGTGGCCCAGGCTGTCCTGCAACTCACAGTGATCCTCCTGCCTCAGCCTCCCGAGTGCTTCTGTGACTGGCTTTAACGGTCCCTTCTCACATTTTATTTATTTATTTATTTTTGAGGCAGTGTCTTGCTTTTTTTTAGTTCAGGCTGGTCCTGAGCTCACTATGGAGCCCAGACAAGCCTCGAACTCAGCGATCCTCCTGCCTCTGCCTCCTGAATGCTGGGATTACAGGCGTGAGCCACCATGCCTAGCACTCCCTTCTCACATTTGTGAAATCATTTATTTCCCTCAGATTGACATGTTCCCATTACGTCTGCAACAGTGAGATTGTTGGTTGGAATAGAGGAGGATTTTAGGTGCTTGCTTGGGGAATGATTAGGAAAAGGAGGTGGGGACATCAGGCATGGCAGCGGGCAACCTCACCCTGATCCCTTAGTGTGGATTGGTTTGCCCAGGCTTCACAGGTGTCTTGGGCAGGCTCTTCCTGTCCTCACTTTACGTGAGGAACTGAGGCTAAGTAGTTTATCAGGCCTGCAGGCGGGGGACCCACATGCACGCTCTTGCTGGGACCGCTGTGACAGCGACCACCCATGGGTGGCCTGAGCCAAAAGACTGCTTGTTCCCCGGGGTCTGGAAGGTGGAAGACCAGCACGCGAGAGGCAGCGGGGCCGTTTCCTTTAAGCGTATCCCTGTGGGAAACCTCCCTGCCTTTTCCCTCCCTCTGGGGCTCCCTGCCGTCTGTGGGCTCTGTGACTTGGCATCCCGCCGACTCCCCCTCTTCTGCTCACTGCCTTCTCTCTGTGTGACCTTTCCTCCTCTTACGAGGACACAGGCTAGGGTTTAGGCCCCACCCTAGTCCAATGTGACCTCGTCTTCATTTCCCTGGAATTATATTTGCAAAAATCTTATTTCCAAATAAGGCCACAGTCCAAGGTTCCAGGTGGACACTTAACCCACTGTGTCATCGGTGGATTACCCATGGGGCAGGAGGCCTGGGAGGCTCAGGGCTTTCCCAGGAGAGGGCTGGGGCAATCGCATGCTTGCGAATGGCTTCCCGCACCCCTGGGGAGGGGCTTGGGGTTAACCCGTGCATTCCTGAGTGACTTCAACTTCCCCTCAGCCACAGCCATGTCCTAGAGAATGGGAGACACTGGGCAGACATCGCTATGGCCTGGTCATCAGGTCAGACAGGGCCCCCCAGACCTGGGGAGGAAATGGACCCTTGTTCCTGCAGAATACATCCACAAGCCTTCCGGGCTACTGCACGGGAGAGGCAGAACCCCGAAGGCAGGAGGGGTGCCAGGTGGCGCTTCTGTGCCCTGAGTCACCTCTTGCGCTGTGCAAGATACAGTAATTCCCATGATCTGTGTCCCAGCACAGTGTCTGAGAGAGGGGATGCAGAATGTGGTTTGGAAGGGCCTCCCCGGGGCAGGTGTGAGCGGCTTTCCATAGCCTGAAGTTTCTCAGCAACCACGGAGGGGCTTCCAGCACCGGGACCTGTATGATGGGTTGGGGTTCCAGCCCCTCTGCCCACACCCCTCGAGCAGTTGCTGGTGCAGCTCTGCTCCTGCTGTCCCCGCTAGGGCCAGTAATTGCAGGGGGTCTCACCAGCAATGTCCAGTGATGGCCTTGGATGAACCACTAGCCTAAACAACCCTAAAATCTGAAGAATTTAAAAACTGCATTTAAAATTTAACATACTTAAAATCTATCCTGGGTATTTCAGTGGCCTGATAAGCAGACACATACCCAGGGAATGTAAACTTAAGACTTCAAAGCTAGGGGATTCTAAGCTTCTGAAGTATGCCGACATCATATGTGAATGCAGGAAGTTTCAGTTTACAATCTCAAGTCAAAGCAATGTTTTCAGTTACTTTTCATGCTGATATTGCAAGACAGATGTGCTACTCGAAGAGGTCAGAATCATGAAAATACTAATATCATGGGCTGTACCGTCAAGAGACTGTTTATTTTTGAAATCCTCCCTGAGAGCCCCTGTGAGGAGGGTCCCCACTTCCAGCCCAGTGCCCCGTGGCCGCGAGCAGTCAGCCCCGTGAGGAGCTGGAGCGCGTTCCGCCACCCGGGCCGTGGGCAGCAGCGAGTCACATCCTGTGGCTAGATTGGCCTTTCTGGGAAATTTTCTGTACTTAATTTGAATCATCCTGGTTTTTAAGGAAACCGTTTTGGCCTCTGAGACAATTTTGGGGTTATCTTCTCAAGCCATATTGTGGGTTCCAGCCCCAGCAGCCTGACTTGTCTCCTGGTGCCTGAGCTGTGCCCCGGCACCCCCAGACCTTTCCGTGGTGAGGATCCTCGGGGCCCTCGGTAGACTCCTGGCCCATTTGTGGGACCGAGAGGAGCAGTCCTCCCTTCTCAGCACTCGGGTGATCAGCAGGCAGTGGGCGCCGATGTCCTTGGTTGGCATCGGGTTCCTGCTGTGGAGTGGAAGCTGCTTACTCCTCCTTGAGGCCCTGGTGCCCCGAAGCTGTTGTGGAAGGGGGGACATCCAGCAGCCCTGCAGGGAGCCACAGGCAGCGGCTGACAAGCATTCAACATAAAAAGAAAGGAAGCAACAAGAGCCTTGAAGAACACAGCAGAGCGAGTGAGGGAGACAGACAGAGACGGAGAGAGACTGAGACAGAGAAAGCAGGTGCTCCAGGAGGTGTGTGTGTGTCTACAAGAACAGACATGTTCAGAGACACAGGAAGGAGACAGCAGTACTCCAGGCAGACAGGGTAGTGTGAGCAAAGGCCCTGTGGCTGACCCCAGTGTTCTGAGAACTGGGGTATCTGCTGGGGCTCGCTCAGGTGGGGGCTCCTGCACCATGCAGAGGACTTGGGCTTTTGCTCCAGATGGTGGTGGGCTTGAAGCAGGGAGCTCACTGTGATGTGGGGCACATTTCTAGGTTCTTCTGGGCACTGGTGGAGACGTAAGAAGAGGTCAAGCTGAGGGTGTTTAATCCCAGCCTGAAGTGGACAGGCTGGCGGTGGGCAGGGGTCAGAGGGGTCCCTTGGGTTGAGGGGAACAGCACTTGTGTCGGTCATGAGGTGGGAGTTGGGAGAGGATTTAGATGGGGTTGCTGTGAGCTCAGTGTAGGGGTTCAGTGTATTCCATCCATTAAGCAGTCAGACTGAATGCAGTGGGCACTCTAGCCTGGCCTGGCCTCTTGGTACCCCAGGCAGCTCCCCAACCAGGTGTCCGGGCACATTGGTAGGCTAAGTCCACTCAGTGAATTGCAGTTGCGTTAGAGAGTGACCGAGGAGCGCCAGCTCCCACGCTGCTGCCTCCGGCCCAGGCTGTGGATTGGGCTCCTCCTTTGCTGAGTTCCCTCGACTCCAGTCTGGAGCCTGGAGGGGACACCTGCTCAGCTCATCCGTGGCGTGTCACACCCCGGACCTGTCTCCTGGTTGGGACAGTGTCCCCTGGGCTGCTGGCCTTCTTCTGAGTGTCTGTGCAGGTGATGGCTGGCCTTTTGCTGGGACAGGGTATTGAGGGTTTGTGTGTGGGCACAGCCTGCTGCTTGGGCGTGCTGAGGATGGGCAGAATCCTCCATAGGGCCACTGGCTTTGGCGGACCCAGGGGTGGCCCAATGTTTCTGGCAGGAAGCTACTTTAATGCAGACATAGTGTTCTTCCAAGCCGAGACCAGACCCTGCCCTGGGGAATGTGTCCCAGATGAAGTGCTGTTTTCTCTTTTCCATTTATGCCAAGAACATTTACCTAATTCGTAGATTTATACCCTTGACCTTTATCTGCCAAAAGTTCAGCATTCCAGTTCCATAGCTACAGGCCCACAGCGGGAGGCCTGGCTGTCAAGCGCGACAGTCACCGGGTCACGAGGTTCTGTAATAAGGGCTCAGCTTGCTCCACACCAGAGCCCTCATCCCTCAGCAGCCTTTCCTGATCATGCTTGTGGGGTCTCCAGAAGGAAAAGAGGCTTTGGACACGGCTGTGATGGCTGTGGCCCTGATCGTGTCCGAGGGCTGCAGGCAGGAGGGGTGGCGCTGCGACCCAGAGCTGTGTAACGGCTTTGTGATTGCAGGAGCCACACCCTGTCCTCTGCTCAAACCATGTGCGTTACCCGTGTGCGAAGGCCTGGTTCGGCATCTGCCTTCTATACGCTGTCCCGGCTCCTGTGGGTATCTACAGCTTACTGGCTTGGAGCCTCGAAGGGGTTAGTCAGGCCCACTGGTCTGGTGTGTCTGGGTGGTCACGAAGCTGTGGCCCGTTTGGGCTGTGGTCCTGGGGCCAACCAGCCATGGACCGAACCTCCAGAAGCCATGAGCCAAATAAACCTTTCCCTGCTTTAGACTGTGGTTGTGGGTTTCATGTCCCATCAGTGGGAAAGTGACTTATGCATAGTCCCTCCCAGTCCTGGCCACCTCTAAGAGGTAGAGTGGCTTTGTTTGGGAAGGGGGGCAGGGTGGGTTTGAATCCAGGGCCGGGGCCTGGGTTCCAGTTGTGCTGCCCTCTTCCTGGGTCACTAAGTTCCTCAGCTTCTCGGAGCCTCCGTTTCCTGCCTGTGACGCCACCTGCTCCAGCGTGGTTGTGAGGCCCGGAGGACCGTGGTTCGTGTCTGCTGGGTGCTGAGAGCTGGTAATATCACGGCACCAGAAGAGCATGTTGGTAGTTTTGCCTTATGTCCTGGTCTTAACTACTCTGGCTAAGAAGGCTGATAAGCATTTTGAGGAAGAGCCTCAGCTGTGAGCTAATGATGTCTCTTTGTTCCTTCACTGTCAGTTGAGTGCCCACAGGATCTGTATCATTGAGTAAATCCCGGGCTGGCTTAGCCTGAGTTTTATTCCTGTTCATTGGTGCAAAGGCCTTGAGGCTGTGCTGAGTGCTGAGCCCTTAGTTGGGCGTTGGGTAGTGGAGGGGCCACCAGTACTAGCATCGGGGGCCTTGGCTGCTGGGCTGGGGCTGGAGGGACTGCACCGGCCCCACCGTGGGGCCTCTGGCCATTCTGTTCCCTTGCTGGGCCCAGTTTACTCTTCTGAGAAATGAGTGGGAATGGCCAGGCGAGGGCTAAGAACCTCTATGCCTCTTGAGATGGAAAGCAGCAGCCTTGGATGCGGAGCCTCTGCCCCACAATCGTGTCTCTTAGTCCCCACTCCTGAGAGGCCTCTGCAAGCCCAGCTAAATAGCAGTGTGGGTTCAGGCATTGAGTTTGCAGAGGTTCTTTGCATTTGAAAGGAGTGTGGGGGTCCAGAGAGCCCTGGCCAGTCCCACTGCAGCCCCTGCAGGAACTGGGCCAAAGCACCTGGGGCCTCCTAACCCCACCCCTTGGGGAACTTGGGGTTCGCTCTAAGAACTGCCTAGCGGTCTAGCTCTGCATCTATCTTCACTTTCAGGGGGACAGTTGCCTTTGTAGCATTTCTAGTCATACAGTTGTCCCATGGTGTCTGGGGGTACCAGTCCAGGATACACCCCCTAGATTATCGATCTGAATGGCTCAGAGCTCGAGTTAAAAGGCACAATATTTCCATATGGCCACACACATCTTCCTGGGTACCTTACCTCTCTAGGTGCCTGGTGATGCCTAACAACATAGTGCGATGTAAATATTATCGTTCCAAGCTGTTTGAGGGACTTAGGTCCAGTGTCCTTTATCAAAAAATGGTTAGGACCAGATTCCAGAGCTTTTCAGATTTTGTAATATTTACGTGGGCTTTGCCAAGTGAGAATTTCTCCTCCAAAAATCCAAAATCTCAAACTTTGAGCACTATGATGCTTAAGAAAGCCCATGTTTTGGACCATTTTGGATTCGGATTCTCCACTGTAGTGACGAGACCCCATACAGTGTCCCGTGGGGTTTGGATGGCTCTGCGACTCTTCACGTGGATGCTTTTGAAACACCCAGGGAGAGATGGAGACGCCTCGTCTGGGCGAGACAGGCACACAGCCTGGATTTCAATTGTGTCTTCATTGATTATCTTGGAATATGTGAAGCTCTTCCTGGTCCAAGAAATTGTACTGTAATTGGAGCCAATTAGGTTCTTAAGAACTGTCTTGAATTCCAGTGAGTTTAGAAAGGAAAAAATAAGTGATGTATAAATAAAACTGATGAGGTGGGCAGGTGGCAGAATGCCACTGTTAAAAGTCCTCAGGGATCTGTTTCTAGGGCTTTTGATCGTCAGACCTTTCGTTTTCAAAGGAAAATATAACTGCAGTGCTGCTGGCGTTTCTGCCATAGAAAGCAAAAATAACCTGTCTGATGCTGTGATGGGTGGCTTAAAATCCAGAATCACCCTTGGCGCCCGAGGACCCATGTGTCCTCGCACCAGAAACCCAGCCTGCGGGAGATGGAGAGTCTGCGCCCTGATCCCAGGGCTGGCACTCCCAGAGGATGGCCCCAGGGGACGCATGAGTGAGTGCCCACTGCTGGTGGGCAGCTTGGCAGTCACACCGCCACCGATCCTGTGACCCTGGTTTGCTTTCTGAGCCATCTGTCCTAGGCGTGGCTGCTAGCCCTGTTGAAGACGGAGCCGCAGAGACCCCAGGTTTACAGCGCCAGAGCACCGGTCCCGGTTGGGGTTGTGAGCACCGAGTGAAGTGTCTTCCCCGCTGTGCCAATGGCTTCCTTCAGGGTGGGGACAGCAGCACCTGCACTTGTGGGCCTTAGGGCCTTGCTTCAGCCATCCTGGGGCCTCTTCTTCTGAGACCCACAAGCCAAAGGTGCTCCTGTGCCCACATCCGGGTTCCACCTGGTGCCCAGGGAAAATATCTGAAAAAAAAGAAAGCCAGAAAACCCAGCAGCATCTATACGGACCATATACCAATTTTTTCTTGTCATTGGTCCCTGAACAATACAATTATTATTTGCATAGCATTTATCTTGCGTGGGGCATTACGAGCAGTCTACCTGTGATTTGAGGTCTATGGAAGGTGTGAGTTGATTTGATGAGCATTTTGTGCCGTTTTCCACCAGGACTTTAGGATTCATGAATTGTGCTGGTTGAAGGTGTTCTGGCCCCGGTGCCGCTGACACCGAGGGGCTGCGGTCCCTGAGCCTTCCTGGTCTTCCAGGGGTTCCTGGGTCCCCAGAGCTGTCCTGCGATGTGTCCAGCCCTGCAGTCAGTTGTAACCCTGAAGAGCACCATCCAGGAGCTCTCCCCACGTGGCAGCAGGGCTGTCTTTGGGGAGCATGTGCACCTGAGTGACACCAGCCTCGGGAGGTGCCACAGCACTCTGCTGCGAGGTCAGGTGCTGGGGTTCATGAAGCCAGCGTGGGGCTGTGCTCTGTCCTCTGAGGAATACAAGGAGCCAGGTCTGTCCCCCTGCCTGGTGGTGTGTGGGACATGGAGTGCAGACGCCCGGCCTTTGCCTCAGTTTCCCTTCTGGTCAGTGAGTCTGAGAATGTCGGAGAGTGGCCACTGGTGGGGATTCTGGGGAGGGAGCCTTGGGGGGTGTGAGGGGCTGACCTGGAGGCCGTGGGACTTCCGGCTCCCCTCTGCCCTGTCCTCTTCCCTCTGGCCTGCTGGGTCCCTCTGATGAGCAGGGAAGACCTGCCTACTCAGCGAGCTGCGCCTTGGACGGGGCTGGGGAGGCGGCCATGGTCCAGGTCTGCATCTCCGTGTGGCTGCTGTCTGTGCACATAACCTTGACCCTGTCGAGTGACTGAAGGTCAGGGAGACTGGGAGGGGCATGCTGGAAATCGTAGGTCTTGCCGGCACCCTTCGAGGGCCACTCCTGCATGGGGTGCACTGTGACCCCTGCCTCTCCCTCTAGAGCACACAGGGCCGCTTTGACGTTTGTGGCCTGGGGGACTGGTGCCCTGGGCAGGGCTGTAGGTAGGGGACCTGAGGTGCAGGCCCCACACGGTCAGAGCATTTTAAAGGTCTTGTATTAGAAAAATAAACTAATTAAATAATACTGCCCCCATAAAAGCTGGCTTGTGATGGATTCCACGGTGGCGGACATGTGGCCTCCGGCCTCGGTGAGCCTGTCTGCCGCCTGGGGAGGATTTAATCTTGCATGGCCTGGGCCGAATTTTACAAGTTTAATGGCTGTTTTTTTCTCCTCCAAAGTGTTGCTATGTCATTGTGCAGAGAGGGCAACCTGCGTGCATGTAACAGTTTACCTCCTCTTTGGTGGAAATGAAAGATGAAGTCATAAATTAAATAAAAACACAAGGTGTATGTATATACATACATACATGTATGTGTGTATATATATATATATATATATATATATATATATATATATTCCCTCTTGGGGCAACAGTGGGGAACAAAGAAGCAGTGTTTGTGGGGACAGCCTGATCTAGCCCTGGTGGCTTTTATGAATTGACATCACCTGTAGATCCCTCCTCCGCTGGGAAGGCTGTGTGTGGAGCTTGGGTTTCAGCCCCAGGGTACTTGGGTCCCTGAGAGGAGGGGTTGGCAAGTTCTGGCTTGGGTGCCCTCGTTCAGTGGACTATCATTTTTGCTGAGCAGTTGAAAAAACATCAAAGCTGCGTGTGGTGGTGTACATCTGTAATCCAGCACTAGGAGGCTGAGGCAGGAGGATTGCTGCAGGTTCAAGGCCAGCCTGGGCTACACAGTGAGTCCCTGAGGGTTGTGGAAATGATGCCTTGTATTTCTGATCTCAGGGTGACTTTGGGGCAGAGCCCAGTTCGGAGCCCAGGTGGCCTGCTGCAGAGAACTGGGGACAGGCGTGCAGTGGATTCTTCAGGCTTCTGCAACGCGCACTGCTATTGTGCTGCTCGAGGGAAAATTGCTTCTGTTTTAGAAAAAAAGCAAGCGTTTCTTTCCCCTTCCCATCTTTCCTCCTTCCTTCCTTCCTTCCTTCCTTCCTTCCTTCCTTCCTTCCTTCCTTCCTTCCTTCCTTCCTTCCTTCCTTCCTTTCTTCCTTCCTTCCTCCTTTTCTCTTTCCTTCCTTCCCTACTCTCTCCTTCCTCTTCCGTTCAGCACTCACTGGCATGGTCTGTGTGTGATGTAGAGGCTGCAGGGTGCTGTGGACAGGAGGACAGGGTCCTTCCCACAGAGCGGGGTCCCACTGGCCTCGGGGCTGGGGTTCTGCGCGTCCTCTGCACCACTGTTTCTGTTGAGAACCATAAACCATTGTCCTTGCCACCCTGAGCTGGTGTCTAAAGAAAAGTAGCACTGTGGGGCGCTGAAGAGGGGCCAGAGCTCCGTCCCCAGCAGCAGTGCTGGGACCAGGCATCTGGGTTGCTGCTGGGGCCGAGCGGCCCACGGGGTCAGTGAGGGCAGGTGTGGTGCCATCAGTCTGGGGAGTCCCACTGCAGGTGTGTTGTGGCCACCCCTATGTCACCGTGCAGCAGTGTTCACATGTGTGTGCAGGGCGGGTGGGCCACTGTGTGCAGGAGCCAGGGCGCACACTGGGCAAACCTGCTCCCTCAGAAGTCTCTTTATTTATAACACAGCTGTGACCCTGGATTAGGTCTCAGGCCCAGTGAAGTGGGGAGCCTCCGTATAACAAAGCATCCAGCCCCCCTGTGGCCCCAGGACCTCAGGAAAGACCCTCCCACTTGGGCCAGGACCTGGCAGAAACCAAAAATTTCTCTAGATTTTTCTTCCCTAAGTTTCTTTCATAATTTCCTTCTAGGTATCTTCCCGAAAGAGTTAGGCACACATTCCAGTGATCCATGCATACCCATAATTATAGCAGTACACTTCATAATAGCTAAATCAGACTGGGTGTGGTGTGCATCCCCCTAATCCCAGTGCTCGGGAGGCTGAGGCAGGAGGATCACTGCGCATTGGAGGCCAACCTGGCCTCTCTAAACTAGAGTACAACCCTGTCTCAAAAAACAACACAAAAACAAATTTAAAAAACCCTATAGTAGCTAAATCTTGGAAGTGGCTGATATGCCCATCAACAGATGTATGGATGAAGGCACACTGATGTGGTCTGACACAGGGTAGAGCACTACTCTGTCATGGAGGATTACTCTGAGTCATTTGTAGGACAGTAGATGCATCTTGAGACCATGACTTTTTTGTTTTGTTTTTAGCACCAGAAATCAAAGTCAGGGCGTCCCGCTTGCCAGGCAGGCATCATACCACTGAGCTATGTCCCCAGCTGCTGAGACCACAGTGTTAAGTGGATAAACCAAACTCAAGCTTCAGTGTCACCCCCTCCCCCAGAACTATAAATAAAGAACAAAGTAAAAGACAGACAACAGGAGCTAGAGAGGATGGGGTCGGGGTGCAGGCAGCAGAAGAGTCAGGCTGTGCACTGTTCACAAACCACCCGCCCTTACGCAACACCGGCCGACGAACATAAAGATGAGAAGCAGCAGCAGAGATGTAGACTTGACCCGCCCTCTGTGCCAGCTCCCTCTCCGTGAGTGAGGGGCGTCCGTCCTGCACCTAGCCTGGTGCTGCCATGCCAGTGTGCCCAAGGCTGGCACGGGGCTGGGGCGGCGGGATCAGGGAGAAGCAAGGGAACCTCTCTGTTCAGCACATCCTCTTCCCTGTCTGCTTCTGGCGCCCTTCTGAGGCCTGTTTCTCTGTCAGTCAGCAAACCTGTGTGGCTCCTTTCTGATAAGCTCACTTTCTCTCCTCAGTCATGCGGAGGAATCCCTTCGGTGTGGACATCTGCTGTCGAAAGGGGTCGCGGAGCCCCCTGCAGGAGCTCTACAACCCGATGCAGGTAAGCCTCGGGGCTTCCGTCCCTGTGTGTCCTTCGTGTGTGCGTGCACGCGGCCGGTGGCCCTGACAAGCTGCAAAATTGGCTTTTGGGCGATGTGAAACTTGCTTCTGCCCCCAGCATCTGATCTTTGGGGGCTGCTTCCCTCATTGCCCACCAGCGAGCAGGCAGAACCTCCCTAAAAGGGAGAGCTGAAGCCCCAGATGCTTCTATAAATCCAGAGCTTTCAGATCACCAGCGTTTCTGGCCCACATGGGAAACCCCAAACTCGTGGTGGCCATAGCCAAGAAACAGGCACCCTGGAAACCCCATAAAATCACCCTCAGGCTGCATGCGAGGTGCACTGGGTCTCATCCCTCGGGGTCCCAGGATGTCCCAGATGTACCTATTCCAAAGTCTGAAAAATCCAAGATTTGAAACGCTTTTGGGCGCAGCATTTTGAGTAAAGATCACTCACCCTGCACGTGTCTGAAACTCCAGCCTGAAGTGTGTAAAGAGGTACTGTGAGGGGTGCAGGGGCCGTTTCCAACCTTCCATGGGGCTCTCAGTTGCTTTGGGTCCTGGCAGTAGGGTTCAGCTGGAGGAGCCTGCTGGGGCGCGCCATGCCCCTGAGCCTCCTGTGTGGGCACCTGTGCCCCCGACTCCCGTGTGGGATAATCCTAGTCCAGAGATGGCCTGCGAGCCACTCTGTGCCCACGTGTGTGCAGGGACCAGCAGCTTGGTGACTTGTCCGCTCTCTGTGGAGGCGCTGTCGGTCATGAAGAGCTGCTCCTCCAAGGAAGGAGCAAAGTTAGGAGGCCTGGTAGCTATGGCGCCTGCCTGTGGCTCACGGGTATGACCTAGGGGGGGCTGGCGGCGAGTGTCCCCAGCACCCCCCTTAGATGGGCACTGTGGGGGCTCTGTGGCACTGCCTGGGCCTGGCTTGGGGGTACGAGTCCTGACACGGTGGACTGGGCCTGGTGGAGGAGGTCGGTGCTGGCCTTTCGCCCGCCCTGGGTGGGGACCGGTGTCCTCATAGGCCCCTCCTCCTGTGTCCCCAGGCAGAGCTCCAGGTGGGACTGGGCCAGCTTCGCCTGGGATTTGCAATTGGGAGTCAGCCAAGGCTGGAACTTGGCAGGGAATTCGAGGTGGGGACACTGAGGGGAAGGCTCCCAGCCCCTTTCACCCTTTGCGGGCTCTGGCCACGCCAAGGACTCCATAGCCATGCCGAAACTCTTGGCGGCTCCCATGGGTGCTGGGTGTCGAAGGCAGATCTGCTTCTGCTGAGACCGAGGCTCTGGAGGGAAGTGCTGCTCCCATGTCTCCCTAGCACCTCGAACAGGGCCCGGCGCCCTCAGGGCCCCGAGCCTGTGACCGCAGAGCACAAGGCCTGCTCTCCTGCTGCCTAGCCGCATGACCTGAAGTTCCCGTGACCTTGCCTCCATCGTTTTCCCGCCAGGTGCAGGATGTTACGGTTGTGAAGTTAGTTTCCTCGCCGGAAACCTTGACTTCAGCATCAGGCCTGGGTTCGAAGCCTGGCACCACCATTTCTGCTTCGTGACTTGGGCTGGCTCCACCCCCACTGTGGGGCTGCTGGGGTTCCCAGGGGACAGCAGACAGTACGTTGTGTCCCCATGAAGTCATGTGGTCCTGGATTATCCACTGCCATTGTCATGCGAGCCTGCCTGCAGCTCAGCCGACCCTGGGAACCTGGGGCAGAAGGAACCGGGCTCAGCTGTCCCTATCTGTCCCTCCACCCAGACTCTGCCACAGTTGCCCTACCACTGTCCCTGTAAGCTGGTCACAGGAGAGGTGCCGTCGGGGATAGAGGTCCCCTCCCTGTGTGGGTGTGTCTGGGTGAGGGGCACACACGCAGCTGAGGCCTAAACTTGGGAGGGAAAGGCTGGTACTGGAGTGCCGGGAAGGGTGTGGTGGGCGTGTGTCCCTGTCACCCATGGTCCCTCTTCAGTGATGCCCTGGGCACATCCTCCAGCCCCTCAGCTGGCAGCTGGGGAGACATCCCCAAAGGAAGGTCACCCGTTTCCTCGGGATGCCACTCAGTTGGCTTTCTTAGGCTGGCTTCCTTTGCAAGCCACAGCTCTGTCTGGCCCCCCTGCCCCCACGCCAGGCCCCTGTGAAACCCTCTCCACAGAAGGCATCTCAAGGAGGGGGACCCTCGGGGCTGGAGGCAGAGGCCAGGAGTGAACCAGTGCTCAGTGGGCCAGGTTAGCTTTGCACCAGGAGACAGTGGCTCTGTGCTGAGGGCAGTGGGGGCCCTCATTGCCCCTCAGGCCTTGGAAGCTGCTGTCAGAGGCAAAGGACAGACTCTCTGACCGTGAGGATCAGCCTGCTCCCAGAACTGGTGCTTTCCTTTTTTCCAGCCACTTGGTTATCTGGGTTTGACATGGGGTGGTGGAGGCAGGAAATGTTTGTCTCAGGGATGAGGAGCCAGCGTCGTGTCAGGAAGGGCTGGCGAGGTTGCCCTGTCCTTGCAGCAGCAGCTCTGTCGGCCGGGTCTCTCCAGCACTGTCTCGTGGGCTCAGAAACACCTGGGGGGGCCCCGATGCACGCTGCACTGTTACTTTCTTGGTGTGTGCAAGGGAAATTGAGGACAGGAATTGTATACAAGTGACTGAAGGCCATGTAGCTGGTGATGAACTCTATAAGGATCTGGGCACCGAACAAGCCACAAACCCAGGTTCAGCAGCAGGTGCTGGCAAAGTCCTCATGCCAAATCGTCCATCCTCCTCAGAAACCAAAAGCAAACCTGGGTTTTTCACCAGACAGAAGCTTAAACCTCTCTTGGGAAGATTGGCTACCATCTGATTTTATAAAACAGGATTTTCTTATTTTAGTGTCCCACAAAACTCTAACCATTAAAACATTTGGTTTTTTTTTTTTCTTTTTTTAAAATCAGCTTTGTAGTTGATATTCTTAGCAACACTGAACTGGGAAGTCTTATAATTTTCCTGGTTCTCCGCTGTCTCCCTGGGCCCCAAAATAAAACGTAATTGTGGATCAGATCAGCTGGCGTGAAGTCATCGAAAGTTCAGGCACTGCCAACTGCATATTTGTGGGCCAGGCACAGCTGTGTGCCATGGGCTGGGCGCAGAGCTGCACTGTCGGGCATGTGGGGGGCGTGATGAGCCCTCCACAATGGCGAGGGCGAGACGGCCTGTCCCCTGCTGCCCACCTGCCCCATCAGGCTCCGTGTCTCCACGGCAGCACTGCGGTGGCTCTGCCCTGGCACTCGCTCTGTGATCACCGCATCCCGGGGCTCGGCCTGGCTGACCGGGGTTTGAGCAGCGGGTCTGGGCAGTCGTGTTTTGGGTCTGGGCGGATCCAGGAAAACTGTCAGGGAAACTAACAACTCCGTAAGAAGTGCTCAGTATGGTCCTGTCTTCCTGTGCTGAGGAACTCCCTTCTCCATCGGGGTGGCTCTGGAGGAGGACGCTGAGGCAACAGCGGGCAGCGGGCAGCACAGCAGGGAGAAGGGAGCTGGGAGCTCCCAGGCCGCAGAGCGGAGCATGCGCCAACCCTGGTGTTCCCAAGGGCGCTGCAGCCCCCGCACCTCCTTGAATCCTCACAGTACTCAGAAGCCTGTCCCAGATGCCCTCATCCAGATACCTGAGGCTCAGTGGCTCGAATGACTGCTCAGTGCCTGGTGACAGAGCCCAGCCGCCGGGCCTGGCAAGGTGGCAGGAGGGTGATGGCAAACCCCGCCTAGTGAGTCAGGCAGACGCGGGCTGTGTGGGGACCGCCATGGAGTTCTCAGCGCAGGGGCCACGGCTCATGGAGGGGGGCACAGGCAAGGTCTGCGCACAGCCACATGCCTGTCTGTTGTTGGCTGAACCTGACTTTGGCCAGACCAGAACAGGCCCCAAGAACTCCGCAGGGCGAGGCTGTCCCTGGGGTCACATGGTGGCCAGGGTTTTGACTCAGTGGAAAGTATTAGACTGATAAACTTTTGATGGACCGAGGGTGTAGGGTGGAGTGGGAAGACTTCCCAGCAGTGCCTGCCAGACCCTGCTGATTCTACAAACATTAATGGACAAAGCAGGGAGGGAGGCCTGGGAATCAGGCTCCCCAGGCAGTGCGGCAGATGGCAGGTGGGAGACTTGTGCAGTTTGGGAATGGCCGTGTGAGCGCGTGTGTTCAAGGTCCACGCGGACCCTGTGGTGTGCACGGCGTGTGGCCACTGTGTGTGTGTGTCGATGTCTTTGAACTCCCAGGCATGGAGGGTCTCTGATCTCTGATCTCCGTGGCCCGTTACTTGAGAAGCCACACAAGGCGAATGTGCTGAGGCTGCCCGTTCGAGTTCCTGTCTTTCTCTGTGATGGTAATGTCACTTGTTCCCATGAGGACTCCCTGGAGGACACCGGCTCACTTCTCTGCTTGGGCAAATCTGGGCAGAGACCTGGACAAGCCCCAGGAAGGGACCTCAAGGTCGCCCAGATCCCGGGAGGAGCTGAACCCGGACTCGCTTGGGCCCGGCGTCAAACGGGGTTCCCTGCCTCCCCATGGTGTCTAGGAGGGTGGTGCTGGGCCCGCAGCACCCTGGGGAGGGCAAGAAAGAGCAGCCATGTCCAGCCCAAGCACTGCTCAATTAATCCCGTCATTACCAACCACCTGGTAAATGACGAGTCTGTCTAATTATCTTGCTTTGACCCAACAGCTGTCTACCAGCCAGGGAGACCTAATTGATTTTGCTGTGTCCTGGCTCCTTCTGCGGAGATATTACTTACTGTCAGCCCAGCAGAACAGCAGCTGGCGCGCTGAGGTGGAGCGTTCACATTAACCTGATCTTACACACTCGAGGGCGAGCCTCATTATTAATGCAAATTACAATGGCCGGCAGAGCTCCTCGCAGGAGCCAGGCCGAGGCTCTGCCTCTGTTTGCTGTGGTTAGCAGCTCCATTATTCCCGAAGCACAAAGCTGCCCTGGTCAGACTGCCAGTCAAGCCAGGACAGACGGGCACACTGGAGCCCATAAAGAGGCCGGATGGACTGGGCTGTGGGCCTGGGCCCACCTGACCTCCCTTGCCAGACAGCAGGGCTCTGGGACCGCAAGTGTCCGTGTGGGTCTGAAGCGGATCCTGCTGGCCCTGCGTTGCAGGCCCAGATAGTCCGCAGATGCGCATTGGGAGTCTGGCTAAATCATCATAAGATAAACGAGGCCCCGTGTCGAAGCAGCAGCCCTGTTCTCTGCAAGGCAAACTCACCATTGTGATTTATGGTGTGTGTCTCGCGGACTCCGTGCCGACTGGTAAACGTGTGCACTGATTTATAAGGCCGTGAGAGCCTGTGTGCATACTTGTGCATGCGTGTGTGTGCATGTGAGAGTTGCACACGTGACGTATGTGTGCATGCCTGGCTCTGCACACACCTGGACAGTGGGCAGGGGAAGCTCTTATGAAAGCTGCAGTGGTTGGGTGTGAGGGTCATACCTAGTGACCCCAGGGGGACACTGGGCGAACATGCCCCTCTGGCGGAGCTGCCGCTGGGCCTGAACCTCCCATGGGCTTGGCGCTGCGTGTGCTGTCTCAGAAACAGGTTTCGGGAGCCAGCGACCTTCAGCCCTGTACGTTCTGATTTGGGGTGGACTCAGGTCACCCTCGTGGAGCTCCCACATCCCTGGTGTGTGGCATGGGATGTGTTTTCTCAAGAAGAAGGCATGTGTGTGGGTGATTGTGTGACCTTGTGGGTGGTGGTGGTCGGTCACACAGCTGTTTGGGGAGTCCTTTCCCTGAAGCTCACTTCTGAGCTGCTGCCGCTGGGAGTGGCCCCCTCTCTGTGGTTGGGTTTTTCTGCGCACAATACAGCGCAAGCTGCACCTCAGATGGCGATGGAGCCGGAGCAGAGCCCTGGCGGCTGTCCAGACATTTGCACGAAGACATCGCCAAGTCTGGGTGGCAGGTTCCCCCACTGTGCTGAGGGGCTCAGGCAATGGCTGGGCCTTTCCCAGCCCTGGACCCCTGTGGGGGAAGCAGGAACGCAGTGTGCAGCTTCACAGTGGCTCAGTCAGAGTGTTCCGGGGCTCCAGGCTCGCGGAGGCTGCTTGGTCCGTGCTGATGTTTTCACTGGCTCAGAATGAGCCTCCTGCGGAAGCCCTCCCTGACGTGCCCATCAAGCTCCGCTTAAAGGTCCTTCTAAATGATGCTGCCCTTTAACAATGTGAGTCACAGGCATAGCTTGAAAATTTCTGGTAGCCCCCTGTAAGTACAAAGAAAACAGGTGGGATCCTTTTAACATTGTGTTATTTAACCAGTGTGCCTAATATATGACCATTTCTCATGCAAACAGTGAAAATGATGAAGATACTTTACATCCTTGGTTTCCTGTGGAGGTTTTGAAATCTGGATCATGTTTGGCCCTTGAGCAGAGGCCTGTGTTTCGGTTGGGCCGCTGTGTGCTGGGCCTGAGGAACCCTCGTACCCTGTGGGGCTGTAAAATGCCCTTTGCTCCCCAACTCTGCCCCCGTTTCCCTGATTTCTATCCTTTGCTTCCGGGGCTGATACTGGTCTCGGGCACTCGTAGGTGCTTGGATGTCTGCAGGAGTGTGAAGCCCTGGACAGTGGGTCCTTTCCAGGTCAGCCTTAGAGGGGACAGGGTCACCTTGGCTCCCCACAAAGAGTAAGTGCACATCCTGAGGGCAGGTGGCACCTGAGCCTGGCTGGGGGTGGGGCCCCACTTCTCTCTCCCTTCTGCCTTCCTGCCTCCTCCACAGTTTTGGGGTGCAGGCGCTGAGGTCCCCCGCATCTCATGCCCTCCCCGCTGCAGTGCCCCACTGTAGGGTTCACTGGCGACCTAGGGCTGCAGACTACGTCCTCAGGTAGCATGTTCATTGTCCGCTGAGGCCAGGCCAGGAGGAGCCCATCCAGGACTCTCCCGGGCTGCACCCCCTCCCTGGCTCTGCGGTTAGTGCCCCGCAGCCTCCTTGCTGAGCCCCTGTCACCTGTGTCCATGCTCCCTACTACATGTGGAAGGACACCTGTCCCAGGGAACGGGTGCTTGCCAACTCTAGCTTGGCCCATCTTGACGCAGAAACCTGCAGGACACTGTTGCTGAAGGAGACAGTTCTGGGGCTATGTCGTGGCGTGACAGGCATTATGGGCTTGATGGGCAGCGCCCTCTGGCTGGCCATGGGTTGGGCTATTTCTGACCACATTGTTGTAGAGAAACAGGAAGGAGTCTGAGTTTGGCCCTGTGTGCCCCTTAGCCAGGCTGTACCTCTCCACTGTATTTTTCCAGCCAGGCATGGTGATGCACGCCTTTCATCCTAGCGCTCAGGAGGCTGAGGCAGGGATTGCTACGAGTCCAAGGCCAGCCTGGGATAGATACTGAAACTGTCTCCACAAAACAGTTCTCTCCGCTTCCTGCCTCTTCTACCTACACCAGAAACTCCTGGGGCCTCCAGGGGTCATTCTAGGCAGCATTCTGGAGCTGCGGGATCTGCCCAGTGGGAGATGGTGCCTGAGCCAGGGTGGGACGGCTAGCGCTCCTGTGTGTTTGGAACTTTATTTCCACCTCCCCCAAATGTTAGGAGGCCACTCTCAGAAGTTTCCTTTAAAGCTCCTTCCTGGCCAGGCAGAGCTGCTTGCATGATTTTCTCCTTGTCCAGAGGCTGATTTTCAGCCAGCCACAGGGCTTTTGTCTTGGCTCAGTGAGGACACTGTTTGGCTGCCAGGATCAGGGTGACTCTGGGCCTCTTTCTTGAAGAACAGGGAGCTTGGAGGAAAGTCCTGGATGGGCCGCCAGGGTGTACATCTGTGGATTTCTGCTGGCTCCGAAGGCCACTCCGCCAGCCCTACCCAGGCCCCGGGGGAGGAGTTAAGGGACCGTGCTAATGCCCCTCAAAACCACACTCTTCCCCAAGGGTGAGCCAGGTTCAGTGGCACATGCTTGGTAGCTCAGCACTCTGTGAGGCTGAGGCGGGAAGACTGCAAGCTTGAGACCAGCTTGGGTAGTTTAGCGAGTTGGCGAGACCTGTCTGTCCAAGTGTGAGTTGGAGCCGGAGCTCAGCATGGAGGTCTGGGTTCCATCCCCAGGAACAAGAGAAAGGGTAAGAGCACATGGCTTGTGACCTTCGCAGATGGACCAGGTTTCTTTTCGAGCACACCATGAAAATCCGTTGGTGAGGGGTCTGCAGAGGGGCGTGCCAGAGTTGAAACCCCAAATTACTTATTTATGTTCTATACCCAGAATGAAGTATGCTTTTTTTTTTCTTTCTCATACAAGTGTTAAAGTGAACTGCTAGATTGGTTTGTTCTTTGTTTGTCTTACCAGGAAACAACATGTACTGTGATTTTCTTCTTGGCTAAAAGCAAAAACAAGCATCCCTGGCATTCTGTGCTGGGCAGTCTGCAGGCCCAGTGCAAGCTGGACAGTGAGAATTGATTGTGGTTGGTGATCTGACTGCTGAGTGCGGCTCCTCCAGGCCTGGTGAGGTGCGGGCCAGAGGGTGGAGTGTGAGCCTCTGCTGAGATGAGGCCTGGCCAGGACCAGTGCTGGTCAGCTGCTGGCACTGGCCGTCTGATGACTGCTCAGACCTGCTTGTCTTTATCATCTGTTGATCATCTTTAACTTGTGAAATGTCATGATCTAAATCCAGTGCAAACCCTAGGCAGCTGCAGAGGGTGCTGGGGGGCGTCCTGCAGACCACAGCCCCCATTTGTGGGACCCGTTAACCCGCCCAGGCAAAGGCTCTGGCCCTTCTCCTCACAGACACCGTTGGCCTGGACTTCGATCCAGGTCACTGGACGCCTGTGGCCTACAGGGTCTGGCCTGTCTAGAGCATCCGCCCTGCTAGCCACACCCACCACCAGGGGTCCCCAGAACCCACGGATGCTTTGCCCTCAGTAGTCACGGGGATCTTGCAGAGGTGGTGACGGGTTTCTAGATGTCTCGCAGCATCAAGACAAGATCTTTATATCCCAGATTCCCAGGTCATCAGCCTCTCATGCAAATGAGGCATGGGGAAAATCATCCTATAAAACATTCTTGGCCCCACCCAGGTGGAAACTGTCCAGTCAGAAACTCCTTTGGGTTCCTGATATATGTGAATGAAAGATGTCTGTTGATTGGTTGTGCCTATGCAAAGGAAGGGTTCAAAAGTGCATCTTCTGATTGGTCCTTCCAATAGCACTGGATTCAGATGAAGGGTGGAAGATAGCAAGTTTCTGAATGGTCTAAAGTGTACTTTGGTGACTACTTTTGTGTGCAGTTGGGATGGTGGCTCCATCCTGGGAGTGCCCCTCCTCTGTTGCTCTGTCTCAGGAGATTACCCTGAGTTCTGTGGTGGCCTGAGATGGGGGAGGCCAGCGCGTCAGAGCTGGCAGCACATACGTGTTCCTTTGTGTTCAGGCTAAGCAACTCTCCTGTGTTAAGGCCCACGGAACCTGGGAGATGCTAGGCCCTCAGCAGTCAGAGGATATGGGGCTACAGATGCTGCGTGATGCCCGATGATCCAGGCATGTCACAAAGGCCAAGTGTCTAAAATGGGCAAGGCACTTTGGCAATCTGTGCCTGAGTTTCCTGCCTGTCAGAGTAAGGTTAATACCAGTACCTGGCTCATAGGTTCACTGTGGGAGAGGAATGAAGCTTGGGTAGCACTAGGCCCAGAACAGTGCCAGCGGCATAACCAGGGTGCCCAGTTGCCTAGCAGGAATCTCCCTCTATCCTGTGCTGATGGCCTTCCCGGGATGGTGGGCTCCTGTTCCCAGCTGGTCCACAGCTGTCATGTGCTGAGGCCTGAGGTCCCCTGCGCCAGCACAGATGAGTCTGCACAGTTCCTCTCTGATCAGGTCAGCACACAAGAATCTTTTATCACCAAGATGGAGGAGATGGGGTGAACTGTAGATAAGAAATGATTTCTGCAGTAGAGAGAGGACTAGCGGCTGCCATAACCCCATGGGGTCCCTGGAGGCCCAGTGAGGTGTCTCCCAGTCATGTGTGGGCTGTGTGAGGTGGCCTTGCACCTCGTGAGGTCTTCTAGGGTCCAGGCAGTTTGCTTCCTAGAAGGTGTCAAGTGTGGCCCCTGGGACATGGTTGTTGACTGAATGAGTGATTGGCGCTTGCCAGGTTAGCACATGGAGGAGCAGGAGGGGAGTGGGGAGTTAGTAAGCTAAGACTTACTATGAAGGTGAGGTCATGTCACACCTGCCTGAACAGAGCCCGCCAAGCCACGCCCAGGACCAGCCTCCATTGTGGTGCAGGGTCTCCTCTCTGGCGTGGTGGCCTGAGCACAGGTGTGGCCCACTGCTCCTACTGAGCCTGCCTTGCCGCCCCCTGTGGCATGCTGGGGTGGCAGACACTGGGGTTGGTCCTTTCCTGACACTAGTCCTGTTGGGTGACAGCCCAACCATTGCCACCTCGTTTAACCTTGATGGCTTCCTGAAATACAGTCAGATGCAGCCAGGGTTGAGACTAAGAATCGAGGGGGTGTAACTCAGTATGCCAGGTAGAGTCAAACTTTATCATCATCATCATTATTATTTTTTGAGGCAGAGTCTCGCTCTGTAGTCTAGGCTGGTCTCAGACTCGCTGTGATGCTCTTGCCTTAGCCTCCTGAATACTGGGATGTCAGGGCTGGTGGCTTTTCAGAGAAAAAGGTCGAGGACCTGGAGGTTCTATGAATCCCTAAGCTCACACACTGGGGCTGCTGAACCCGCTGGGTGCACGGCCTTGTTTGTTTGCAAAAAACACAGGCTCTTTATTAGCTTGAGGCTCCTTTTCCTGTGTGGACTTCAAGCATTAAAAATACATTTTTGAAGAAATATTCTGCATTTTGGGTTTTCCACTAATGACGGCTGGCTTTCTCCCAAGTTAGTTTGAACTATTTTGGGGGAAGTTTTATAGTGCTTTAATAAGAAAATCTTTCTTAAAACCTCATAAAACCTTCCGTACAATTCCTATTGACCAAACTCCCCTTTACAATTATGTCACTAACAACTTCTTTTGAAAAGAGCAGCACTTTTGTCTATTCATGTTAACTTTAAAAGCAGCATTCATGGAGCTGGGCAGGACCTGGGCCACTGAGACCGCAGGATCCGCAGGGCAGTGAGGCTGCCTGAGTCCTGGTTTCGTGCGGTGGGTGGCGCCTCGCGGCTCTTCCGCTCACACAGTAGCAGTTTCCGTGCGATCGTTTCCTAATAGGCCTCCTTTTAGGGTAGGTTTGGAATCCCCACTCACGGGACAGACTTCCCCAGGCTCTGTGCCGACGGGCGAGCCTGTGCCCTCAGCGGCGGTGTGGACGGACCCTGTCCCTCAGGTGCCCTGTTTGCTGAGTGCGCGGGTCTGAGGGTCCAATCGTGTCGCGCAGTGCGGTGCAGAGCAGTTTCCCTGCGTAGCCCCCGCCCTGTGCGCCTTCGCCTTCGTTCCTTCCCAGCCCCTGGATCTTTTACTGTCTGTTTGATGTCTGCCATCCGGCTCGCACACAGCGTGTCAGGTTCACAGAGGCTGCTTTCCCTTCCTAATGTGCATTTGTGTTTCTTTCGTGGCTTTTTGCAGCTTGCTGACTTGTTTCTAGTCAGGACTCAGTAAAGTTCCATTGTCTGGCCGTGTGCCGGTTCATTTACCAACTGCCCCTCCTAGGGCCATCTTGGCTGCTTCAGGCCTTGGCAGGTTTGGCTGCATACAAGCACTTTTGGCTCTTTTGGGCATGTTTCCAGGGTGTGGTTGCTGGGTCACATGGAAGGCGCATGTTGATTTTATAGAATAAATACTCCTTCGTTTCAGCCCAGCCGAGTGAGGACAGGATTGTCCCCCAGTAGGGCAGCACTTCCTCTCCCTGGACCACCATTCTAGGCCATGCTGCTCGGGGGCCTCTGCCCCAGCTGCAGCCTGGTTGCTGGTTCCTCATGCTGGCAGCGGGGGTCGTGGGGCTGCTGGCCTGAGCCCAGGGAGGCCTGGGGTCACAGCAGGTAGTGCTGCTAGGAGCAGCAGAAACCTGAAACCCACAGGGGTCAAGCAGTGGACGGTTGCTGGGTCCTCACGGCAGGAGCCCCACCAGTCCAGTGCCCAGCAGGGTGTGGAGTCTCCATCACCTTGGCACTCCGGGTCGGCCTCCGGTCCGGTGCCCGCAGCCAGCGAGTGGCCCTGGTATGAGGCCCCAGCCACACCTGCCACCTGCTCTGCTTCCAAGGCTGCTTCTACCTCCAAGAGAGGAAAACGGCCCAAAGCTTTCTGTTCTCAGCCGGCGGGCACAACAAGAGGCTCTGAGCTTGCGGTCCGGAAGCCTTCCCAGCTTCCTTCTCCACACTCTGGAATTTTGGCTGTGGGCCAGCCGATGTTTGGGGGAATATTCCTGTCATTCCGGGTAAGGGGATATCACAGTCCTCTGGGGAAGGGCTGGGCCTCCGCTCTGCAGGGGACAGTGTCTCCACAGAGCCGCACAGACACTGACCATCACGAAGTCTGTCAGGCTGGAAACAGGGAGCCGCGTGGAGGCTGCCTGGGCCTTTGTAACCCCTACGAGGGACGGAGGGCACTGAGCCTGTTGCTGTGGGAAGAGGACGTGATTCTGCATGGGTACCACTTCTTCTTGCCGTCTGGAGCTGCCCTCTGCTTGAGGAAGTGCAAGTGGCAACCGAGGGTCCTGTGAGAGCTCCTGCAGGAAGGGGTGGGGCACCCTGATTCTGGCTGGCCTTGGAAAATCTCCTTTTGTTCTTCCCAGTTCCTGAGATTGAAGCTGGGCCCTTTGATTGAGCTACATCCCGAGCCTTTTTTTAATTTTGAGACAGGGTGCTGCTAATTTTCCTAGGCTGAACTTGAACTTGGGATTCTCCTGCCTCAGCCTCCAATCATGCTAGTGTTACAGGTGTGCCACCATGCCTGGCTGGGCTCTTCTCTCTGTGGTGGACACTGTAGGGTAAGGACACCCTCAGCAGAGTGTTCTATAAGTGCCTCTCAGGCCCCTGCAGTATGGGCTGACACCTCTTACCTCTCCGTCCTCTCCCAGACACTCATCTTCTTGGGGCCTAGACTCACCTCTCCTCCCTCCTTCTATCTGCAATTGAATGAAGACCCAGTTGCTCGGCAAATGCAGAATGGCAAATGCAGAATGGTGGGCAGATCTTCTGTCAGTGATGCTGGCAGGAGGCCGAGAAGGGGGGGCAGAGAGAGCAGCCTGGTTTCTGTACTTCAGACTTCCTTAAACTTCTCTTTCTTCTGTGTTGGTCCTCACAAGGGCCCCAGGTCATGGCTTCAAGTGGCCCAGCCCTTTCCTGCCTGGCCTAGAGCTTCTGATGCTTCCTTTGCCAGGAAAGTGCCCACCCCACGTTCCCAAGCAGCTGGCAGCGCCTCTTGCTGGCAGCACCTCCCAGCCCTCTGCTTTGCTCTTAGTCCATTTCATCCACTCAGCTCATTTACTGAGTACCTGCTGTGGCCAGGCCTTCATGGGCACTTGGCATGTCCAAGGGACGCTAGACCTGGGCCCCTGGCCTCCCTGCATGCTGTGAGGACCAGGGGCACTCCCTGTCCACTGTCTCCCACTGGACTGGGTGCTGGCCCTGTCCATCCTGGGGTCCTTGGTGCCTGGCAGGCTCCCAGTAGGCACTGGACACAGCTGGGGTCAGGTCTGGGATCTCAGAGGTGACCGTGTCTCCCTGGGGTCCCTGAGTGGCCATGGAGAAGGCAGGAAGGAGAGGTCTGGCTTGTCCACCCCACTGGGCCCTCTCGGGAACCACAGGGCACTCAGGTTTCCTGCCTACCTCACTCCTCATGGGATCCTTGCTGTCCAGCCCTGTGTCCATTCTGGGGCACCTGGGATCATATCAGTCATTTCCAGCTGGTTCCCCCCCCCCGCTTCCTAAAACCAGGAAAGTGCAGAGCTTTGCCTTTAACAGACCCAAATGCCAGCAGCAGGCATGGACCCAGAAAGCTGTGCCCACATGCTCTCTCCTGGAAGCATCAGTCCCCGAGTGGGAAGCGTGGAAATGACAGTGCAGAGTGTGTCTCCCACCAGCTCCTCCGTGGCTCTTGCTGCCTGGGACGGGGCTCTGCACCCGTGTGATTCTCCTGGACCTCAGTCAGACTCTGGTGCCATCCTGGGTCTCTGGACCATGTGGCACTGACTCCTGACCAGTGCTTGGAGACACTGGCTGAGTCCTGGTCATGCCCTGCAGGTGTTTCTGGGCTCAGTTCCCGGGTTTGAACTCTCACAGGACGTGGTTGTGTGCTGCAGACTGAAGTCAGCACTCGAGATTGTACAGCAGTCCCAGCACACGGGGATGTGCATGCATCACCACGACTCAGGCCCCGCAGCCAACACAGGCTCCCAGGGATGCCCTGCACGGCTGTGTGGAAGGGCCGTGGCCCTATCCTGCGGCTGGGAAGAAGCTTTTGGGTAGAGGAACAGCGCCAGGCTCGACAGACTACACTGTTGTGTAGCAATGTCCCGGAAAAGGCCCCAGCGTGGTGGGCGCAGGGCCAGGTAGAAAAGTCTAAAAGCCTGTGGTGTCCACGCAGTTGTGGGTGTCATTCCCTGCAGCTCCAGCACACTGCACTTCAAATGTCAAAACTGATTGCAAATTAGACCTCCTAAAATTGGTAAAAACAAGTTTTACATGTTTGTTTTTTGAGATGAGATCGCACTAAGCTGCCCAGCGGGCCTCCACGTCTTGACTCCACTGCCTCAGCCTCCTGAGGCGCTTCGATGGTGGGTGGGTGTCACTGCAGGCTTCTCATGATGCCTGGCTGTCGGGGACAGCACGATTTCAGAAAGGGGAGCAGAGGACACAGAGGCAAGTGCGGGGCGGAGACCGTGTAGGGTAGAGATGGGTAGGCAATTTTTTTTTTTTTTTTTGAGACAGGGTCTCGCTTTGTAGTTCAGCTGGCCCTGAGCTTACTATGTAGCCCAGGCAAGCCTGAAACTCAGCAATCTTCCTGCCTCTGCCTCCTGAGTGCTGGGATTACAGGTGGGAGCCACCACGCCCAGCACTGTGGTATGTGTATTGATTGCTGGTGGGCGTGAGTCACCATGCCCAGCATTGTATGTGGTTACCGGGATTGAACTCAGGACCTTGCGCTTGTGAGGCAGGTGCCAGAACCACTGAGCTAAATCTCCGGCCCCCATGGTGGGCAATTTTTTTACCTTTGAAATTTATTTTGGGATTATCATGTAGTTTACAATACGCTTTGGCAGTACATTGCTTTTGAAATTAAAATACTGTTTTGAAAAGGAGAAAATTGTGCAGCTATAGTCAGATAAAAGTTGCTTTGAATTCAAGGAATATCTGCCCTCGCAAATTGTATTCAGAAATATTTTTTCAAACAGACATGTTTAAGGAAGCGTCTAGGACTCCAGTCCTATGCCCCATGTACATAGGCTTTGATGCACTGTGATTGCTTCTTGAAAACGCTGGGCATCCCTGCTCCTGCCTGCTGTGTGGGGCCAGGCCAGCGGGTCATTCCTGGGCTTTCCGCACCGGATCTCTCCCCACCCAGCGCCAGGCCCAAGGCTGCCCCGAGGTTAGATTTCTCTCCTGTGCTCCTTGCAGAACCGTGATGCTGCTGTGCCTTAGGGAAGGGAAAACCCTGGTCAGTGGCGGAAAGTGGACGTGCCTTGAGACCCTGAAGTGAAGTGAAGTAAATCAGACAGCCACTTACATATCTCTCTTACCTGAGAAACCCAAAGTAGGAATAAATTAAAGGGCAAAATAGAAGATAGATAATAGGAAACAGGGAGCTGGGTCTTTTGCACAAGGGAAGGGACCAGGAGATGGGGGGGGGAGGAGGCTAGGGAGGGGAGGCAAGAAGGAAGATTGCTGCGCACGGCCCCGGCCCCTCAGGACGGACTGTCTGCACGGCGGGCATGGACAAGCAGAAGCAGAAGCACTCGCAGGACACGGGGCACCTCCATTCCAGACGCCTAGAGAATGTTGCGTGTTTCTGTTCTTGCAGGAGAAAAAAGTGCATTTTTCTGTTCAGGCCCTGGAGTCCTGGCGGAGGTCCCTAGATAGGGGACTTGCACTCAGCAGGTGTGGGTTCTGGCGCTCAGCTCCTGCTGCCCAGGGCTCCGCTTCTCCCTCAGTGCCCAGAGAAAGCACTTTGAGTTTATTTCCGCCAGAAATAACTTCGCGTTATTTCTGCTGGAGTTTAGAGGTCCTTTGCAGAGAAAGGGACCCCTGGCTGGCCCTGACAGTGGAAGCTGTTCTTGGAGGCTCCCAGGAGGGGCTGTTGGGGTTGGAGGCCCCTTGGGATGCGTCCCACTGTCTCTCCTCCCTCATCATTGTCCTTCCTGCTGCCCGTGCGCTGGGGAAGCGCCACCCGCCGCTGCCCCTGACCGGACGACATCTCTGGACTCTCTGTGGAATTTTCCAGACACCTGCCTTTCAAGCACGCGGCCGGCTGTGTGCCTTGCCGCTCTGGGCCCAGATGACTCCACAGACCCACGTGTACTGACCCCACCTGTCTGTCCTGTCACCTGCTTTCTCTTCAAAGGCAGAGCAGCTCCCACACATGGCAGAGCTGGCTCACCTGGCTCCCTGCAGCTGGAGAGCGCAGGGCCTGGCTCTGCCCTGTCGCTGGCCAGCCTTGTGTCCCCAAATGACTGGCAGAACCGGGTGGAGGAGGAGCAGAGCCCCAGCACAGATCGGTGCCTCGAAGACAGGTCGAGGGCAGAGATGGCAGCGCTCGCATAGACGCCCCTGGGCGCTGGACTGGCCAGGCTTCTATCTGGGTGACGGCAGTGGCCGTGTCCGCCCTCACTGGCACCTGCTGGTCGCAGCCTCCCTTCCGCAGAGCAGAAAGTGAGGCCCGAAAGGAAAGGGCTTGCCCAGCACAGAGCCGGGCCCTCCGCCCTTCCCGGAAAGAGGGGTTTGTGCTTGAAGCGACAGGGGACGGGCTGCGGTGGGACAGCGCCCCATCCTCATGGTGGGAGCTTTGGAGTTTGTGTCTGTCTCAGCTCAGCCCCCCCACCCCGGGCCCGGCCTCACTGTTCTCCTTCTCTTGGGCGGCAGACTAATCCCTTGCCCTGAGGCAAGCCAGGAGCAGATGCGAGCTTTATGGAAAGGAAATAAAGTAGGAAATGAAAAGATAAATAAACCCCAAATGAGAAGTCATCAGCCCGGAGCAGATGGGCCTGCTGCGTGCGGTCCAGCTCCATCCCGTGAGGGGCAGCACCGGCCCACAGCCGCCTGCGCCCTCCTCCCTGCTGTCCTGTGCTGCAGCGTCACGGCTCGGGGCTGCCTTGGGGTCCTGCTGTCCTGGCCCAGCCAGTGGCCCATCCTCCCCACACTCCTCGTGCCAGAGTCCCCTGTGCATCCACAGAGCGCCCGGCCTGCTGCCTCCCACCCTTTGGCTCTGGATCTAAACACCAGGCTCCTCTGTGTCCTCTGCCCACTCTGGGCTCCTCGCTGTTCCGCCCCTTGCGCCCGTCTGCATCCTCGAAGCTCCACCGTCCTGATGTCATTCTGAAGGGAGTTTCCGTGTCATGTAGTCTGTCTCTGGTTGGGTCATAGCACTGAGGTGCGGCTTCCGTAAAGCATGGAGGTTTACTGCCTCAGGCTTGCTGCCTAGGGTTGGGGAGGTTGGCCTGGGCCTCCTTCTTGCCGTGATGTGGCCCAGGCACCACTGCATGGTGACACAGGATAGCCACACTGCAGAGCCTCGTGCCGCCGCCGTGGGCCCCTGCATGACCTCAGCTCTCTGCCTGCTTTGGTTGTTTTCACGTGGCCCTGGAGTGAACACAGCCTCGCAGGGCCCTCCAGGCCGTCACTCACTTGTTTGTTCAGTTTTGAGATGGGTCTCACTGAGCCGCCCAGGCTGACTCTGAATGTGTGATCCTCCTGCCTCAGCCTCCTGAGTAGTGGGGATGGCAGTTGAGCCACCACACCCAGCTCGCAGGAGATCATCCAGCGCTGGTTACCTGCCCGAGGTCCTGCTTCTGAACACACTGATGCGGGTCTGGGACTTGCTTTCCAAGGGCTGGGGAGGATCATGAAACCACACTCCCTGGGCCTCGGGGTTCCCTCTGAATGCAGTGGAATCACATGTTGCACACTCATCTGGGTGTTCGGCGTGGCCAGGACCGGCGTGCCAGGCTCCATACCGACTCCCTGGGGATCACAGCCGTGGGCCTTGTTTTCTCACCCACCCACTCAGCTACTCCAGGCTTTCTCGAGTCCCTGAGCTGTGCTGGGTGCTGTGCTTGGTGCTGGGGACACATCTGGGTACTCACCACAGTACCTGCTGCCTTGGAGTTTGTGAGCCCCACTCATCTTGTGCCTGTGAAGTAAGTATTCAACAGCCAGAGTAAGGCCCATTCCTTGCCTGGCCATGTCCCTAAGGGTGGTGGCTGCCGGCCACTGGCCTGGCTGCAAGAATCCGGATACAGAGCTGTTTGCCGTGGTACTTGTAGACAAAGACCCGGAAGACCCTGACCCCCGGGAACAGGCTGCAGGCTAGACACAGTGTCTGCGTTCGGCCATAGCCTGAAGGCTCCTCCAGAACACAGAACTGTGTGTACTCACTGAAGGTAAAATAAATTCCCATTTAAAAATATATCAGGAGGGCCGGAGATTTAGCTCAGTAGTTCCAGTGCCTGCCTCGCAAGTGCAAGGTCCTGAGTTCAATCCCTGGTAACCACATACAATGCTGGGCATGGTGACTCACACCCACCAGCAATCAATACCACATACCACAGTGCTGGGCGTGGTGGGTCACGCCTGTAATCCCAGCACTTTGGAGGCAGAGATAGGAGGATTGCTGAGTTCGAGGCTTGCCTGGGCTCCATAATGAGCTCAGGGCCAGCCTGAACTACAAAGCGAGACCCTGTCTCCAAAAAAAAAAAAAAATCAGGAAAGCTAGTTTTTAAGTACACCTTTTTTAAGATGATAAACGGATCAATTTGGAAAGACTGAAAGCAAATTGGAAGCACTTTAATTCCTCTACTCAAAGACAGTTGTTGTAAACATTCAAGTCTCTTTGCATGAATATTCAGACTACATTTCTAACAGTTGGATTGTGTTTTATACTTTATACTTGATGGATTGTGAGCATTTTTACTTTGGTTAGTATTGTTCCAAAGTGAGATTTTCCTGCTATGTGATGGTCCACCCCCATGTTATCTTCTGACCTGACAGGGCAGCTTCCCACGGCCACGCTCACGATGGCGGCCTGAGAGGGCAGCTTCCCACGGCCATGCTCACGATGGCGGCCTGAGAGCCTGGTGGAGGCATGTCTTCTGAGACCTGGCCTGGGAAGTCAGGATGGTCACTTAGGCTGTCTCTGTCCACGGCACAGGTCTCTGCTGCTCCGTGTGGGAGGGAGCTACACAGGGCATAGGGACAAGAGGCGGCGGCCGCCTTCCTGTGTCAGGTGCCTGGTGTTGGGTACCTGCTACCTCCTGCCACACGTGTGTGGCGCCTCTGGCAGTGAGTGTGGGCCCGGCGCCTACTGCACCTCTGGTCCCTAGTCCTCCAGGCTTCCAAGGTGGAGGAGCAGCGCGGCTGTCCGAGCTGTCCCAGAGCCATCCACAGGCCCTTCCTTCCCCGGGACAAGGACATGGCGGAACCTGGACCGGGATAGTGCTAGTGACTCTGAGAGGAGCAGGGCCTGGTGGGGGACAGAATTCAGCCAGACCCTTCAGTGAAGATGCTGTGGGGAGAAGGTGGCAGCACCCGGAAGCCAGCAAGACCGAGGGACAGAGCAGCTGAGCTGCGGGGCAGTGTGGGGCCAGAGAGACGCACAGCCCAGCGGCTCCCTCAGCCCCTCTGTGCTCCCCGAGCTGCTGGCCCTGCTTTTGGAGCCATGGAGCGCCAGTCCCCAGAGCCAGCTGCCCGGCACGGGTGGGCAGGGAAGGGTTAAGAGCAGAGGGGCAGCAGGAGGGCCCAAGAGCCCGGCACATGGAGGCACTGTGGCACACGGAGGCGCTGTGGCACATGGAGGCGCTGCGTCTCTGGGGCAGGCAGTGGTGAGCGAGGCCGCCTTGCTGTGAGCTGGCGGTTTTGTTCTTCATAATGAGCAGAGTTGCCTCTCAGCTGCCATGTGTTGAGGACTTGTGTGTACAGGATCCTGTATTACAGTACAGTGCCTTTTACACGTAATTCTTCTAATTTTTATTGCCAGTCTGTTAGGCTCATGTTCTTTTGAGTCTGTTTCAGGCAGGGAAATGTGTGTGGACAGACACGGGCTGGTGGGATTTGACTCAAATGACCCTAAACTCCAGTTGAACTACCAGAAGCTGGGGAGGGTGGGTCCCCGACGGTCCAGGCCTGCAGCTCATCTCCTGAGCGGCTGCTTAGCGTGGGGTTTGGCGGGTCTCGAACCTGGAGTTGGCACATGCAGGCAAGGTAGCCAGTGCCCTGCGTGGGTGCACAAGCTCCACGCTGAGGACGTCTTCGAGGTCCTTGGGAATCTTGTGCTAGGGCTGCTGCTGGCAGAGGAGGCGCTGGCAGCCCGGGCTCTGCAAGGTGAGGTCCCGGAGGTACAGATGGCACAGGATGGGGAGGCAGGGCGGAGCGGGGCTGTACCGCGCACCCCAATGCTCCTGGTTGTGAACTCACCTATTCCGTCTCCTGTGAAAAGCACTGGAACTTCCCGGCTGTTTTGGTTTATATCCTTTGGGTTTTTCCTCAGTCAAAGATGCTTCACCCTGAAGACACCGTGCCGGGAGGTCGCGGGGGCAGGGCAGGCTTCAGCAGCCGTGCTCTGGGCAGACAAGGGCCCCTTTTCAGGGACAGCCAGCCCGGGTAGAGAATTTGTTGTTTTATTGTTTTTAACGCCAGCTGCCATACACACAGATGCCTACTGAGCTAATCTCGCCAATGGCACCTCATGTCAGTAAAGGGGACTTTAGGGGGTACAGTAGGCACCCCTCTTGTTTGTGGGCTCTAGGGCAGAAGGAGGGACCAGGTAGCCATCCAGCCTTTTCCTGGCTGGTGGGACAGTTCCATGTGGGCTGAAACTCAAAGTGGGGTTTGATCTGCCCCTAGAGTGCAGGAATATCGTACGTAGTGCCTGGTGACCCAGCCCAAAAGGTGTTGTCTGGGCAGGGCCCCCAGGAGCCATGCAGCCATGGTCTGTGACCAAAGGCAGGTCACAGGTTATAGTCCTGCTGTTTTACCTGAGAACCCCAAATCGCAGTGCTCTGAAATCTGGAAGTCAGGAGCTCGAGGCTACAGATAGAAACATCCACACCTTAGCTCTTAGGATGCGCTGCACCCCAGTCTCTGCCTTGTCCTCCGCCCTGCAGTTAGTCACTTGCTAGTTTGTCCAGTTGTCTCTCTCAGGCCAGTTCCTGCTCCCGGGGGATCTCAGGAGGCATGTTTTGGGGTGCCCTCTGCCTGGTCTCCTTTCCAACAGAGGAGATGAAATTGCAGTCCTGGTCTTCATCTCTGTCTGCACCGGTGAAGGGACTCCTGAGTCCAGGGTTTACAAAGTGGCCGTCATTGGACAAGGAAGGAGGCCATCCTGAGCTCACTTTCCCTGTGTGCCCACTCTGCAGCCCTGGCTGGTGCCATCTTGGGGGCTCTGTTCTTCCCGCCCTCCCTAACTGCAGATCTTCCTTGTGGAAGAAGCAGGGCTTCGAGCGCCACTCCCCGCCATACCTGTACGGAACAGTCAGACTGTGGCCAGATTTGGACAAGAACGCTGCTGAGCAGTTCTGATCCAGTCCCCAGCGATACACGCAGCTGGGGACACCAGGGGGTGGCCGCAGGGGAGCGGTCCCCACGTCTCCCTGGGCCATGGTCCTGCAGTGCCCAGTGCTGGCCACACATTCATGGTCCAGTGGAAGCCGCTTGATGTGCTGGTGTGGACTATTTGCTGCTCAGCCGCGGTGGGAAATGCAGATTCCTGAGGCCCCAGACAGCCTTGTGAGGGCCCTTTTCCCACCTGGGGAGGAGCATCAGAGCCCGAGGTGCACTGAGACTCCCCTGTGAGGCGCTTGTGGAGTTTGACCCTGGGCTGGGCCTGGAAGCCTGGGGAACAGGAAGAGGGACTGCTTGGGCCCAGGGCCTTTGCGCTGCCAGCTTTAGGGTGCCAAGTGCCCCCACACCCCACTGCCTGGTGGGGCACAAGTCCTGGCAGGATGGCGGTGAGACGCTGCATGGGGCCATCGCTGAGTGACAAGGGGCACAGACGTCCACACTGCACACAGGTACTGCTGGCCAGGCACTCGGGTGCTGGTCGCTGGGTCCTCAAGGACGTGCTGCCCAGAGCCATGGGCGGAGCAGGGCCCACAAAGCACGTTCCGCTGCTCCTGGGAGCTGAGGAGCCTCCTGGCTCACCCAGCCCTCAGCTGGTTCCCTTTACAACACGCCAGCTCCTTCAGGAGATGCCAGCCGCCCTTTTGCAGTGTCAGTGAGACAACAGAGAGCCCCTCCAGCCTGTCCCTGAGCGTGGCCTCGGCTCCCAGTGGCACTGGTCAGTGTGGGCATCTCTGGCACTGGTGATCCGTGGTGAGTGCCCCTGTGGTGTTGGCAACCTGTCTGTGGTCAGCTCATTTCTCTCACCTGGCCGTCTGCGCCCTCCTCTCTGCTTGGTCGCCCTGCAGAGGGTGCCCGGCGCTGCTCAGGGCCTGGTGTAGGCCAGCAGTGCCATGTGACACCCGCAGCAGTCTGTTCCTGCCTGGGGGACTCATTCCATTCCGTCCTGAGGGGCTGAGGGTCCAGTGCAGTCCATGCTGGCGTGGGTCCCCTCCCCCATTCTTGTCCCTGGAGGCCCTGGGCTGGAGGGTGCGCTGGTTGGCAGGGAGGGCAGAGAGGCAGAGGGGCAGCGCCCTGATCAGGACTGATCTCACCTCGAAGTTCCAGGGAGCTGGCCCAGCCACCCGGCTCCCAGGGAGTCCAGAGGTTTCCCCGCTGTCACTGCAGTGCTTAGAGACATCCACTCTGTGGCAGCACTCAGAGAGGGCAGAGCTGGCAGCGTGGGACACTCGCCTGTGACCCCAACTGCTAGGAGGCAGAGGCAGGAGGGTTTCATGTGCAAGGCCAGTCTGGGGAACTTAGTAAGAGCCTTCTTAGCAAGGCCTGGCCTTGGGTCCAGCTTGCTTCCCGGGTCACCTAGTAACCTGCTGGAGGCGGTGACCCCAGTGCAGGGAGTGTCTGTCCTTCCCTGAGTGTGGGTCTAAGGGAAACTGTGGCAGCTCCTCACCCTCCACCAAGGTGGCGCCTTGTCCCCATTTTGTGTTGTTGCCAGTGACAGTGTCACAGTTATGGGGTCCCCGCCGTGGGGACATGTGGCATGTCTGTCGTACAGGCACACGCCCTGGAGTGCTTGTCATTGAGACGCAGAGAGGAGCAGTGTGGGGATGAGGCAGAACCAGGCCGCTGCACCCCGGGACGCTGATGTGTGCGTTTGCCGGCTCTTTGAGACACTCTCTCCATGTGGTGCCAGCTGCCTCGAGTTTGTACTGGTCTCTCACCTCGGCCTCTCAGTTGTTGGGATTTCCGGCAGGTGCTGCTCCACCCTCTCTGAGGGGCTGTTATTGAGTAAAATAAAGGTTATGTGGACAGCTGAGGAGGGAGAGGGGGCTGAGGCAGCCGAGGGAGCGGACCCCGGGCTCCCCCTACCTCCTGCTCCTCCCGTGAAGTGACACACGGGGGTCACGCAGCATGGCCTGGGCAGCCACCTCCAGTGTGCAACGGGCACAGGTGCAGTGTACAGGCTCCTTTGGCTCTGTGTGTCTGGCAAGGAGGCTCCGCTCAATGAGTGCTATGTGAGGCCACACCTACCCCGTCTCCGCGGGCTCCGGCTGCTGGCAGATGCAGATGCACTTTCTTCCGGTTGCTTCCCCGTGTCGCCTGCGGGTGTGACAGGAGGAGTGCCAGGCCCAGGCCTGGGACAGAGGTCTGCAGATGGGATTCCACTAGCGGCAGCCTGAGGCTGTGGGTCCGAGGACCCGGACTGCCTGGCATTTCCCGTCCCGCAGCTGGGCTCACTGTGACCCAGTCGCCTCTGCAGAGACCCGTTTCTGAACAGTTGCCCCGAGACTCAGGGTTTGGACTTGGACATGTGAAGAGGAGATGTGGACTCCAGGGGTGGATAGGGGTGCGGGCTGGGGCCTTGGCCTCGGCACTCCCGGGTGGATCGAGGGTCCCCAAGCTCCCCAGGACCCCCGCATCTGACACAGTGAGAGCTGCTCCTAGTGGCTGGTGCTGAGGGGCCAGGCTGGGCTCTGGGGGAGGTGGGGGTGGGCCCAGCTCATTGGCTCAAGGAACCTGTGGGTATATCTGACCTGCCTGCTGGTGCTATCCTTGCTCCTGTCACCTGTGCAAAGCCACGCATCAGTAAGCGACCTGGGCCTGCCTGGCTGCTTCGGCCAGCGAGGGTGACTGCAAGCTGCTTCTCCTCCTCTTAATATACCTAACACCTAACACGAGTCCCTCTGTGGTTTATCTGGACTCCAGTCCCCCCACCCAGGAGGCTGAGGCAGGAGGGTTGCAGCAAGTTTCAGGCCATCCCAGGCTGCAGCTAAGTTCTGGGTCCACCCTGGTGCTACAGGTAAGAGCACAGAGCCTGGGTTTCGCATCTCTGTCTTTGTTGGCTGTGTGACCTGGTGAAGCGGGGAGGAGCCCCGTGGTTCCCTGGGGAGCGTTACAGGTGTCCACACTGTTTCACCTTTTCCGTGAGCACTGAACGTGGCCACCATGAATTGGGCATGAGGCTCAGGCTAAGTGCAGACCACCTTCTGCAGGGTGGTCAGCCAAAGAGGTCAGTCTTCCTGGTAATTTTTTTATCTGGACTGGTAATGTTCTAGGTATGTCCAGAGAAATAAGATATACTAAGAAGATGACTTTAATTTTGCCATTTTGTTTTGTTCTAGAGACATCTCACTATGTATTTCCAGTCCTTCTTGAGCTTTCAGCAATCCTCCTGCCTCAGCCTGCCATCCTCTGGAATTACAGGTGTGCACCACCTGTGCGATTTGACATTTTTCTGTTTTGAGACAAGGTCTCGCTTTGTAGTTCAGGCTGGCCCTGAGCTTACTATGTAGCCCAGGCAAGCCTCGAACTCAGCAATCCTCCTGTCTCTGCCTCAGTGCTGGGATGACAGGCATGAGTCACCACGCCTGGCACTGTGGTATGTGGTATTGATTGCTGGTGGGCGTGAGTCTTCACGCCCAGCATTGTATGTGGTTACTGGGATCAAACTCAGGACCTTGCGCTTGTGAGGCAGGCGCCAGAACCACTGAGCTAAATCTCCAGCCCGTGATTTGACTTTTTTTTTTTTTTTTTTTTGAGACAGGGTCTCGCTTTGTAGTTCAGGCTGGCTCTCAGCTCACTATGTAGCCCAGGCATGCCTCAACTCAGCAATCCTCCTGTCTCTGCCTCCCTAGTGCTGGGATTACAGACGTGAGCCACCACGCCTGGCTGATTTGACATTTTTTAATGCAGCTGCTGGGAAGTTTAAGCTTGAGACAGAGCCGCACTTGTCTGCCACTGATCTGGACTGGGGCTGTTCCCGAGGGCTCCCGGCCCACACCAGGACCGGGGTGCGCTCAGGGCCCTGTGGCCAGCATCGAGCCCTGCTGAATGGCCAGGTTTAATGCCCAGCCCAAGGGAAAACACTGCTGTGGAGCCATCCTGTTCCCAGCGCCTCAGGGAATCCAGCTTTGAGCAGAGGTGCTCGACTGGTTGGGAGGTGGTGAAAGAGATCTCTGTGCTGGGCAGAGAGAGCGGCCGGGAATTTCCACCAGCCCTGCCCGCCTGAGCACCCAGTGAGGCTGGTGGAAAACAACCCACCACCCCGTCTGCCCAGAAGAGGAGCACAGCCAGGGGCTTGCGAGGGGGGCACTTCTGCTGCTGCCCTTTGAGCCCAGGGCTTGGGGATCCTGAGTCTGCTCTACCCACAGCCTGGGCGGGGTGGGGGGTACGATCTGAGGTGCCTCAGTCAGGAGCCCCAGCCTGATGTCCCCCTCCGACCCTCTGCTGGCCATGGGCCTGGGCTTCGCATTCAGCCCTGTGCTGTCAGCATGTTCCCCATCGCCACGTCCCAGGTAGCTTTGCTCCACCTCTGACAACCTCTTGAGACTCAGTTTCCCCATCTGTGCAGATGGAACGAGGAGCCCTAACCAAAACGCAAGCCTGGGTGGTCAGGGAGCAGCTCAAGTCCTGGGCTGAGGGATGGTGCTGGCAGCAGCCCCAAGGGCCAAAGGCTGGACACTGTGGGGAGGCGGGTCAGGCCCACACACCTGAGGAAATTCTCTTCCATGCAGCTGGGAAATGTGGGCAAAGCTTTCCAAAAGTTGGAGATGCCGGATGGTTTACATCTTTGGCTTTTCAGAAAACGCCTGTTTTTGTGGCAGGATTATAACATGGAATCTTGGCCAAAACGATCAATTTCTTTGAATGGACATCTGGGGACTCAGTGAGCCCCACGTAGATGGCAGTGGAAGGAGACAGTAACTCAGGTGCTGGTGGACAAACTGGAGCCCAGGGTCCCCACTCCCTTGTGCCTGGCATGTCATCGGATCCGTGTGTTTGGGGGAGTCCCTGAGCCTTGGTGCTGTGCCCCAGGGGTGTCACAGGGAAATGGCTGCGGTTGGGACCCAGGGCTTGAGGCTCAGCACAGCCCTCCCTGGCTGTGTGCCCTCCAGTAACCACACACCCTCTGAGCTGGGCCCTGGCTCCCTTACCGTAAAAATGAAATCACCACAACGCTGCCATCCTCATTGGGTGCTGGTGAGCCTGCCAGCTCCATGTTGAAGTGACAGAGTGTGGTGGGACAATACTCCCTCCACTTAGTACACCATGGCTTCAGTGCTTGCAAATGACGCTCAGAGTTTTATGACCATTTCCTAACCTTGCAACCAAATACTGATCACGTTTGTGCTCAGGATCAGAAATACAGATTTCTCTCAGCACTTTGGGGATCCCAGCTCACCAAGGGACCAGATGGGAGACCGGGGTGGGGGGTTTCTTTTGAGAAGAAATACAAAGTTCTTTGAGAAACTGCTTATATGGAATGTTTACTTCATTTCAGAGGAGGAAGGTCTGTTCTTGTTTTCTAGGTGTAATGCAGGTAGTTTATTGCTCACTGAGCTTTTAATTGGTTTACTAATATTTTTATAGCTTCTTATTGTAATGTTTACAAGCCCCAGGGGCTGAAATTTAACTGACATCGGAGAAGGGATGGATAAATTTTTTAGTTGAAATAGCAAGACTGGAGGCATTGTGTGAATTGGAAATTGTGCCGCGGAGAGCCACTAATTTATTTAACGTGATTGGGGTCAGACAGCTGTTCGTCACCGTAGCCCGAGGGAGGCAAACAGGGTCGCTGACAGGATGGGCCATGGCTCTGGAGAGCACCGGTTGGGTCTGGCCTGGGCCAGGTGGCGGGCAGGGTCTCTGTCATCCCCCCTGTTGGCGACACTTGCAGGTTTCCTGTGTGCACGGAGGGTAAGACGACGTTCTCGGGTCATTTCAGAGCAGCGATGGCGTGTCTGCACCTCACACGGTGACACCGGGGTAGCGTCCCTCTCACTGTGGCCACTATAGGACCTGATTTTGCTGAGGCCTGTTCCAGGACTGGGTTTGCTGTTCGTGGTCCCTCAGTGTGGGGAGGGGCCAGGATGCCAGAATGGCAGGTGCGAGGTCGAAGTCCCACAGCCGGGATGGCACGTGTTTGGCACCCAAGCTCGGCACCTGCTCCAGCTGGCTTCGCATCGTCTCCGGGTCACTCAGACTGCCCAGCACTGTGCAAGGCAAATACTTCCTGGCATCATTGAGAGAATAATGCCAAGGAAACAGGTGACGTCTGAGCGCAGAGGCAGCCGTTGGGGAGTGGTTCTGATCCATGGTTAGTGCACAGACAGGAGGGGCCGACCATGCTTTTGCTTCGAGGGCATAGAGGTATGTTGCAATTTTAAAAAACATTTTGCTAGGGCCGGAGGGTTAGCTCAGTGGTTCTGGCGCCTGCCTCGCAAGCACAAGGTCCTGAGTTCAATCCCCCCTAACCACATAGAATGCTGGGCGTGGAGACACGCCCACCAACAATCAACACCGCATACCACAATGCCGGACATGGTGGCTCACGCCTGTAATCCCAGCACTCGGGAGGCAGAGACAGGACGATTGCTGAGTTCGCGGCGGCTTGCCTGGGCACCATAGTGAGCTCAGGGCCAGCCTGAACTATAAAGCGAGACCCTGTCTCAAAAGCAAAAAAAAAAAAAAGAACCCAAAAAACATTTTGCTAGTATGAAAGAGATACGTGTTTATGACACAAAATATGAAAAGAACATAAAAGTGAAATAAATGAGCTAAAAATCACCAGCAAACCCACTACCCAGAGATAACCATTGTTATCATTGTAAAGATCGTAGCCGTTGTAAATACCCTTCCTGACATTTTTCTGTTACGCGTTGTGTGTATTTTTAGAAATCAGACTCTCGCAGCCTGTACTACTTGGCGGTCTGCTCTGTGCCTGGGTCAGCTTGCACAGGTTTTCCCCCTGATCCTTGGTGCCTGGGCTGATGTCCGAGGGGCCGGGGCAGATGGACCCTAAGAAAAGCGTCTCCCTGAGGGGGTCACCCTGGCAGAGCCTGCCCGCGCAGAGGGCCGAGACAGCTGCAGCTGCGGCTGCTGGGGGTTGCCTCCCTGTTGCCATAAGGGTGCTGCCCTCACCGACGCTGGTCTCCTGTCTTAGCTCACCACGTAGGGCGCCATTCTTGACGAGCCCTGAGACCCACCCACCCCTCTATTCTTCCAGCTTTCCATCTATCCTTCCACTCGTGTCTGTCCTTTCTTCCACTTGTTCATCCGCCCACCCATTCTTCTGTCTTTCTGTCCGTCCTTCTGCCCATCTGTCTGTCCCGTGTACAGAGTGGCCAGCTGTGCCAGGTGTTGCTTGGTATACAGAGGCAGAGATCGGGCCGGCCCCGGTGGGACAATCTCTTGGGTTGCAGCCCGTCTGTGCAGCGTCCCAAGGGCTGAGCCAGGTCTGACCTGGTGCCGACCCTGCTGCCAGCTGCCCCCTGTCAGTGAGCCCAGGGACAAACCACACGTGACAGCCAGAGGCAGAACAGCAGCAACGTTTTTAAAAACCTGTTTCTCAGCCCGTTATGTGTCTTTCTTTCAAAGAAAAGTGGAGATGATGACAGCATTTTTTATTATTATTCACATGGTTTTTTCCACACGTGGTCTTCTTTCGTCTGGGAGAGACAGCATGGCCACTCTGTTTAGCACTAAGCACACTTCCCCTCCCTCGTGGCTTGTTCTAGAGAAGCACGGCTTTGTGTAAAAAGGTAATATTTATTTTTGCCAGTAAAACAGAAGGCGGAGCGTGGCCCGGCCTCGGCGGGAGGAAGGAGCTGGTGTTTTCTGGGGGAGCGGGCTGCGGCTGTGTGTGCAGCGCTGTCTGACTTCCTCTGAGTGCAGAGCGGGAGGAAAAACATCCCTGTGCCGGCCAGTGCAGCCTGTGCTTTGCCTGAGTGCTTAGGAAACTGCAGAACTGTTTCGTGGAAATATTTCCGTGTCACCAGTTTAGGCCCATTGGTTTCACTGATGGTGCTGTATGTGCTTTTCTAGAGATCCCGGGGATCTTTAGAGGTGGCCCTGGAGGGTTAATTATGAATGGAAGCTGTGTTGCTTGTGTTGAGGGAGATACTGGTCCTTGCCCCACCGAGGGTATGGGTGGCCAGCGCAGGGTGCCACCTCTGTAAGGAGGGCATCGCCACTTCCTCCAGGTCGGCCCTAGAGCGGAGAGCAGGTGAATGGGGCTTGACGGCTGGGCCTGAGGTCGTCTCCACACTGCTTACACTAGCTATGTATCTGCCTGGGCTTCTGCTCTGGGCTCTTTTACTGGTTTTTGTTTTGGGGAGAAGCTTGAGACAGGATCTCTCTGTGTAACTCGGACTGATCTTGAACTCATGTGTAGCCCAGGCTGCCCTCAAGCTCACAATGATTCTCCTGCCTCAGCCTCCTAATTACAAGTGTGCCCCACCACACTGTTTTCCAACCTTGTTTCTACAGCGGTAAAAGGGTGACATTAAGTAACACTTATCTCAGGGTTTGGAGGGAAATAGAGCTTTGGGCAGGGGGAAAAAATAACAGCACAGGAAAAGGAAGGGAGTACTATCTCCAAAACATGTGAAGATGTGTCCTGGCCCACAGTGTCTTGCTGCCAGCTATGACATCTGGGTATGGATCCAGAGCAAGCATGCCTGTTCCATGGAGCCCTCGCGCCCCCATAATCATAGCAGTGTGTAGAGATCTGGGATCGGAAGACTATTTGAATTGCCCTCAAAGCAAGTTCCATTTGGGCAGGGTTTAAACCATGCTTAATATTTTGCTACCAGGACAAATCTGTGTCCCCTCTGCCTTAAAACCTCCTGGGCTATTTCTCTCAAACTTTCCAAAAACAGTTCAGGTCTGAGTGGAAGCAAGAATTGAGAAATTTAATGAAGGAAGAGTTTTGGTCTGTTTGTTTTCCGAAATGCATTGCCCGACCGGGTTTTTGTGAAGCAGCAGCGGCGTCTGTGCCCTGCTGGGCACTTGCCGGGGAGCAAGGCTGTGCCAGGGCGGCTGTGCAGATTTCCTCCGCGTTCTGGACCCTGAGCTCTTGCTCCTCGTTTGCATCTGTGTGCTGCTGGCCTATGAATGGCCCAAGCATGGAAGAAAACCGTGGGTGCAGTAATTCGGGGTCCTGCAGAGCTGCTGTTCAGATCCAGTACTTGAGAATGACTGAACTAGGGTTCCGCGGGGACGCAAGAGGTCACAGAGGTCCTTGATGGGCAGGGGGAAGCGCAGTGGAGCCCATGGAGATGCGCTGTCCGCAGAGGGAGCACGGAGAAGGCTGTGCACCACCAGCCCCGCGTCTCTCGTGCAGCCAGGTGTGCACAAGGGAGAGGTCGCTCCCAGCTTGTCCCCACATGGAGCCGAGCTGGTGCCCCTCCTTCCCCGGGCCTTGGCGGTCACCTCATGCCGGGCAGCCATGCACACGGCCTCTCCCAACACAGGCCTCGGTTAGACCCTGGGAACTCGGTGCCGCCCCACCCCGCAGATGCCCACTTGGGTGTGCTGGGTCCTGTCGGGTGGCTGGTTCTAACAGTCATTCCACACGCAGCGAGGTTCTTCTGAGAACCTTGGAGTTAAGGGCGTTGTCGCCCCTTGGCCACTCTTTGCTGGTTACTGCCCCTGTGGAAGATCAAGGAGCCTCCGTCCTGGAGCACTGCAGGCCCTCCAGCTCCTCAGCTGTATACTGAGCCCCCACAAGGCTTCTAGAACATTCTGGATGAATGGTGCCCCTGGGGACGCACATAGGCCTCAGTGTTCCGTGTCGGTGGGCCTCCCCACCTCTCCATCCGGGACAGGGCCCTGCCCTCGCCTGGGGACAGAGGGCCACTCTGGGCCAGAGCAAGTGCTGGGCAGGATCTTCGGTCATGGGAGAGCCGTGAACTCCCGTGAGCTCCAGTTTCCAGGTCTGTGAAGCCGGGGCTCTTGGTCCCCCACACTGAGGGTGAGCCCTGAGTGGGGTGCTGTGTCACCTTCCTGGCACCCTAGCTCCCCAAGTCGCCCGATCCCGGCCGTAGGTGTTCTGCCAGGGCAGCCGCACTGACACTCAGCCCTTTACCACGACCGTGTGGCCCTGAGCTTTCGGATACAGCATTGGGTCATACAGAGGAGGTGGCAGCCCTGAGTGTGCAGGTGCCCGTCACCCCCATCCATGTCGCGTGTTTGTCAGTGATGCAGCCAGCCAGTGGGGTGGGGCGACCTGGCTGCCAGCCCTGTGGGGACGGACTCACACGCAGTGCCGCCCCTGCAGCCTGAGGCCGAGTGGAAGCGCTTCGGACCTTGGGCCATGCTCCTGTGGGATGCTGCAGCTCCTGCCCCCGAGGTAGGTGGCACCGGCTGCAGCAGGCGATGGCAGCAGCCCTGGGTGCAGGGGTCCTGGAACTGGCACGTCCTTGGGGTGGTTCAGCCCTCCCTTTCTCTCCCTGTCTGTCTCTCTGGACCAGAAGTTCGGAAGTCCCATCCTCTGCTCCTCGGGCCCCATGCCCGCAGGCCTGGCTCGCACAATCACCCGCTGTGTCCCGCCAGCCAGCTGGGCCGCTGGCCCTGGACAGCCGCCACCGCCTGCAACTGCCCGCCAGCCCCACGCCCTCCTCCGCGTCCCCTCTGACCAGCCACAATCAGGGGCCTGTTTCCGCGCAGGCTTTTAAACTCGCTGGGTAATTTAAGGCATTATCGCTGTTCAGAGAGCTCCGCTGTCCCCTCCAGCTCTTACAAATGTGCAGATGATCATTTTGCTCTGAGCAGGAAGCTCTGGGTCCTTCCGCTGCCCCCGCCGGATCTAAGCAAGGCCGTGCCAGGCCAGGCTCACAGGATGGGGTTCATTCATTCACCGGGCCGCCCGGTCCGTGCACCCCCTCCCCCTCCCGGGTCTCACTGGGAGCTTCTGACACAGACTGCAGGTCCCAGGGCCCGGCACGGCCCTCACCTCCTGGCCATGGCGCCCCTCTGGCTCTGTGCTGGAAAGTGGGTGTGGTATTGGCGCCCCCCTCACCTGCAAAGGCTACCTGTGCTGTGACCTCAGGTTCCCTGTGTCCCCAGGAGCACCCCTGCAGGTTGGGGTGACAGTGACCCCCAAAGGGTGGCGCCAAAGAGTCCCTGCTGTGACCCTGCTCTCTCCCTCCCTCACCTGTGAAGCCAGCGCCAAGCCCCAGTGCGCTGAGGCCCTGCTGGACTCACAGACAGGGGAAGGGGTTTGTGGGGTGCACCCACGGGCTTCCCTCTGCCCGTGGGTGCTGGGGGAGTCAGTCCCCATAAACAAGGGCCTCCTCCCCCTCAGGATCTCCTGGTAGTGCCTGCCGATGTGGCTCCTGAGGCTGACGTCCTTTGCCCTTTCCTGGGAGCCCCTCTAGCCTGCCCACCTCAGCTCAGCTTCCTCCTCAGGTCACGCACACATGTGTGCATGCACGGACACTCCCAGCAGCTGCTCCGTGCTCTTGAAGAGCCACCCTCCAGCCTCTGTCTGGTAACAGAGACCGACATTGACGCTGGAGGCGTCCTGGCCAGGTCTGCAGTGTAAGTGGCCAGTGACATCCACTCCCGGTCATCTGACTCGGTCAAGGATGATAACTTGAAAAATGGGAGCAAAGACAGTGCCCCGCCAGGCTTTCTGTGGAGCTCAGTGCTTCAGGCACTGCCTGGCATGGAGCATCCCTTGCCAAATGTGAGCCATTCCTATGGTGACGATTGCCATGACACGGTCACGGTCCCTGGAACCTTCCCCTGACGCAAGGCTGCCCCAGAGACTCACTTGAGGCCTGCGCTGGCCTCCTGTGTAGTGGAAGTAGCTCGGACTCTTGCTGAGTGACAACCTGATCACCCAGAGTTCCCCGGGAATGGCTGCTGAAGGACCCAGTGAGGTTGGCACTACCCTGCACTGGCTGGTGGGAGGAGGTGGCGCAGGCCTCTTCCTTCCCGCCATGACTTCCCCTTGCCTGGTTCCCATCGAGGGACTGTAGTGACCTTCAGCCTTTCCTACCTGCACTCAGTTTCTCTTCCATCTCCTGGGCAAATGGGGCCTGAGTCGCACACAGGCTGCTGCCTGCGTGGCCCTTTGCTGGCTGTGTGGGGACGTGGGTTGGCACAGCTAAGCTGTTCTGTCACTAAGACGCTTTCCAGGTAGTGTCCAGCTTGGTGTTTGAAATTAAAACACATGGCCTTGGCCCGGGCTCTGTGGTAGCACCGAGCTCTGTCCTGCAGGGCCTACCTGTGCTGAGGACAAGTCACAGCTGGGGATAGGGACGAGGGGGGCCGGCATGGACACTGGGGGGCTCTCGCCCAGCACCACGCAGCCCAAGTCCCTGTCAGTGCAGTCCCATGAGCCTCCTGCAACTTCCCTGGCCAGAGACCTATGTATGCGTATAGTTAAATGCCAGCTGTCTTTCTGTAACAGGGAGCCTCCCTCGTGCTTTGCACACAGCACAGAACATTTTCCTTGAGTCCCAGGACCCAAGATACAGTGTGGCACAGTGTGGGAAGAGGGTCCTCTTGCCAGCCAGATGCTGTGTGACCCGAGCAAGACACATAACCTCTCTGAGCACCAGCTTTGTAGGGCTCAGCACACCCATGTACCAAGCCTATGAGCAGGTCTTGATACATGGTAATTTGAGAAGAGAATAACTCTGAACATTCTCCCACACTTTCCCATCTGGATAATCCTAGCACCGATCAGTCTGTCATCGGAACACATATCTCCCAGTGACCACTCTAGCAGTTATTCACACTGACATACCGCAGCCGAATGAAGTGTCTCCGAAGTGCTTTCCAAACTGAACCAGAAAGGGGATGATAGGCCTTGCTGTCATGATTGGGGTAACCACCCAGCACGGGGACGGACCTAGTGAGGAAACCCAGGTGGACAGTGACTGGCTGCTGCTGAGCTCCCTGGTGGTAGCAGCTGTATGTGCCCGGGGCTCGGCAATGACCTTCCCAATGTGGTGCCGTGGGAGCCACTAGCTCGCTGCAGCTCTGCTGGGCTCCTGGTGCTGCTGTATCTGGGTCCCGGGGACAAGGGCTCGCATGTGCGGGACAGCTGTCCATGCAGCCGGGGCTCATGCGTCCCAGCCTGGTTTCCCAGCCTGCAGAGGCTGCCGGCTGACCCCGAAAGGTCTCTCCATCTCAGAGCCCTTGGCCTGATGCAGCCTCCTTCAGCCACAGGCCCAGGGACCAGGCTGTGGCCCTCGTGTCTTATGTGTGCCCGGCCTGTGCCCCTCTGCTCACCCCAGATGGGAAGATTCCATGTTGCACTGAACAGTATGGACTGCAGTGCCTGGTCCTGGGTCTCAGGACTGGGAGCTACTCTCCTCCTGGGTCACTGGCTGTTTGGTGAGGACAAGACACACCAACTTGCTGCCACAGACTGAGGAAGCCAGGACCACATGAGCAGGCTGAAGGTCCCCATCATGGCCCTTGGGGAGCAGAGAAAGCAAACCTGGTCCTAAGGGCCAGAACCAGGGAACGAGGGTGTTACTGAGCGCAAGGAGGGAATCCTGTCCCCCACGGGGCCTATGGCACACAGGGCTATGCGTGGGTCCCTCCCCCTCAGGGGCCATGTTGTCAGGGTGCTGCTGGAGAGGAGTGAGGCTCAGGGTGGTCCCAGGGACCTGTGTCCTCATTCACCTCTTGCCACCTGGCCCCTCAGTCCCTGGGCCGCACCGGCCTTTGCTCCTCAGACACCCCCAGTAGGATCCCCCATGGGACCTCAGTGTCCCTGTCCCCACACCGGGACTGACATCCACAGGCTGTGAGCCTCCTCATGGCACGGCTTCATGGCATGGCCTCATGGCACACAGTTGGCACAGCACTGTAGGTAGTGGGAGTGACCTGGCTCACTTACTTGTCCATCTGCTGTCTCTGCCCCCCCAAGGGGCCAGGACTTTGCTGTCCCTGGTCGCCACAGCCAGAGTGGCAGCATTGTCTGGCACATAGATGTCACTGAGGAGCACCATCCCCAGACAGCGCTCCATTTATGTGTGCCCCGCCTACTCAAAATGTTTCACATCCTCATTCAGTCCTCAGCGAATCCATTGTACAGATGAGGAAACTGAGGCATAGTTTGATAAGGAAGAGACAATAGATTGTGTCAGTCAGCTTCTCATTGTGTGGATGCAATCCCTGGGAAGCCAACCTAGAGAAGGAAAGGTTCCTTTTGGCTCATAGTTTCAGGGGTTTCAGCCCATAGTTGACTGGCTTTGTGCTGTGGAGCTGTAGAGAGGCAGCAGCTTCAGGGCAGAGGGGCTGCAAAGCACCTCATGACAGCTGGAGGCAGAGAGCAGGGCTGAAGCCTGCCCGGACGGGGGACTTCTTCCTTTCATTTGTTCCTCCTGGGCCCCTGCCTATTGGGTGATAGGGCCCACAATCATAGCAGGTCTGTCCCATTTGCTGTCTGACCTGCCAGTCATCTTGGGAACCACCCTCCCAGGCATGCCCAGAAGTGAGCTTTACTCATCTCCTAGGCATCTCCCAGTCCAATTAAGTTGCCGATCAATAGGAAGCACAACCGTCTTAGTCATTTACCACTAAGGTGAGAACATTCCCCCTCTCCATGCCAGCTGTTAAGTCTGCCACAGAATGGGGAAGAAAAGGAGTTTTTTTGGGTTGTTGTTTTGTTTTTTTCACTCTGGGAAGGAGGAAAATAGAAATTGCATTTTATATTTTCACAAGGCACCTCTCTGGTGCCTGACTGCTTCATTTCATTCCCCCCTCTCTTCTTAACTGGGGGAAGGCAAACTTAGTCCGGCCTGGCTGGCACAGAGAAGCAGACTGGGGATGGGTAAAGTCACCAGGTCGCTCAGTGCCAAGTCGGTATCTCCTGAGGTTCTGCAGCTCAGCTGCTCCCAAGGGAGGTGTGGGGCTTCGCCTCTTTCAGAAATGTCAGATAAGCCAGAACATGCTGGTGTCAACACAGCAGTTTTCTGAGGTCACCTGTCCTCACTGCAAGGGACATTAGCAGGAAGGATTGAAAACAGAAGTGAGAGCAGGAGTCCTTGATTTGGGGAGGGCTGGGCTCCTGGCCCTTTGCAGTGGGGTCCTGAAGTCCTCCAGGACCGTTGTCACAGATGCTGACTGTGGACAAGGCATTGTGGCTTCCACATGGCCTGGGAACGTGAAGGTGTCCTTTAGCATCTCCAAAGAAACAGTACCCATGGGATTCATGGAGCGGGAAGGTGGTCCCAGGGAAGTGGCTGCTCAATTGTGGGCCTGAGCGGTCCTGACAGCCTGCAGTGACTTGGGATAGGTGACAATACAGTTTTAATCAAAGGATAGCAAGTGGGAGACCAGAAGAGCAGGTGTTTTGGCTCAAATTCAAAAGCAGGAAGAACTGGTGCGCCCCGCCCCCCCCATGTATGGCGAAGTGTTACAGTTTAGTGTCACAGCCAGGTGCCACAGCTCGGAGGCACTGCTGAGTGCTGCAGCAGTGTTACAGCTCTGGGTCCTGGGCTTGGCAAGTTGAAGACTTGAGAATCTGATAGTCAGTGGAAGAGGTGGAGAAAAGAGTTGGGCTCAGAGGAGTTCCTACTTAAAGTCTGAGTACCCTACCAGAAATGAGAGCCCCTTACACAGGGATCTACAGGGTAGGTGAGCATGCTCCCTGAAGTAAAGGGGTGGAATTACAGAACATTCCTGAAACACATCTGTGTGAGCATGCTCACTGAGGCAGGGGGCGGAGTTACAGAATATTTTTACAAGGGAGTGGAACTTTGAGTTCTTATACAGGGGTGGAGCTAACAACATTCCTGAGAGGTCAAGAAGTTGAAACTGTTAGAAAACATTTTGATATACTGGGCAGGAGCCCCAGCCCAAAATGTTATATTTCCAAAACAAAACATTCTGTGGGAAAAAGTGGAAACAGGAAGGCCCTGGCTTATTGTGTGGAATTGTTTGCTCGGCAGCCTTTTTGTGCTATGTGGTCCTTCAACTGATTTGATGTGGCCTGCCCACCTTGTGAGCAAAAGTGTGCTTTACTCAGTGTACAGAGTCCAGTGTTCATCTCATCTGTCTAGAAACACCCTTACAGCCACACCCAGGGTGATGCTCAAACCCGTCTCTGGGCTGTCTGCTCAGCACAGTGATATGTACTGGTCCATATGGCCTTCAACCAGGGTTCCTGCATCCCATAACCCCTGGGAGTTCAAAGTACACACTCACAAACTAAAGGCCCTGACAAGTCCCGCAGTATAAGGGAACCTACCTGTTCACAAACCAGTGTTTCTCAGCCTGATTAGTCTGGACACACACACACACACACCCCTTTCCTTCCAAGTGTTCTCAGAGACTCTGGTGTATCAGAAAATATATAGACAGGGGCCAGGGATTTAGTTCAGTGGCTCCAGCATCTGCCTGGCAAACACAAGGTCCTGAGTTTGATTCTCAGTACTGCATACTATAGTGCCAGGCGTAGTAGCTCACATCTGTAATCCCAGCACTTGGGAGGCAGAGGCAGGAGGATTTCTGAGTTTGAGGCTTGCCTGGGCTACATAGTGAGTTCAGGGCCAGCCTGAACTACAACGCGAGACCCTGTCTCAAAAACAAACAAACAAACAAACAAACAAAATAGAAAGAAAATTTATAGACAACTGCTGAAGTAAGAAGATGTAAACTTGGGCCATACAAGGAGTATTGTGTTGGGCCCGGGAACATGGACTCCATCTGGGGAAAGGGGCATGCAGTCAGGGAGAGGTTCCAGGTGTCCTGCTGCAGAGGGTGAGCAGGTGCCCACAGGCAAGTGGAGGGGCTGGGGAAGCTGCAGCCTGTGAGAGAGCAGCTGCTCCACTGGCTGCTCCTGCCAAGGGCAGCAGGAGGCTTCCTGGGGCTATGTCCAGGTCCCGTCCATGGGGACGGGAGCTCCCAGTGGCCTCTGGACTCGGGCTGTGGGTGGTGGCGGCTGAACCTCGGTAGCACCTGCAGTGTCCTGCTCAGGACCTCGGGCCTGGAGTCCTCGTGCAGGACCATGAGAGAGACGGAGATGGCTGAGAGGCAGTCACAGTGTCCTCTCTGCAGGGTGAGGGCCGGCCTTCCTGGCATCTGTTCCGTGAGGCCTTCTCCTATGAGGGTGAAGAGTGGCCCTGTGGACCTAGGTGTGTGATGCTGTGGCAGTGGTATCATCTAGCAAAAAGCACAGGTCAGGTGCTGGATTTGAGTGCTGCTTCTGGTGTTAGGTAGCTAGATACTATAGCCATGGCAACTAGCCATGGCAACCATACAAGCCTGGAGTAGAGGAACGCTGGGCCACCCAGTGTCTCCACGTCTGCATTCACCTGTTGGGATGAATGGTACCATCTTTCTGTGTTTCTGTGTTCAGGGGTGGGATTGACATTTCAGGGTCCAAGTCCTTATTCAGCACAGCCCTGCCCATGCTCCCTCCCGCCTCTGAAAGAGAAGTTTTCCGAGGCAGCATGGGCATCTTGCGAGAAGTTGCAGGTTGGATGGACTTAAACCACTGGCCTGCCCAGCGTGCACTCTGACTCAGCCTGGGGTGCCCTGCTCTAAGGCTTCAGGCCTCAAAAGGACTGAGACCGCTGTGGCTACTGCAGGGATTGGCCCCGTGGAGTCCAAGTAAATCTCATATGACATGGACTCATTTTTCTCAGGAAATAGTAAAATAGGAGCCTCTTCTTGCAGCTATGTTAGACTTAGCACTTCATGACACCCATTTGTTATTTGCCAACACCAAACTACTATCTCCGAGGGAGGTTTTTTTCTTTTAAAGGCATTTAAATGGGCACAGTGGCACACACCTGTAATCCCAGCAACTCCGGAGGCTGAGGCAGGAGGACTGTAATTCAGTGCCAACCAGGACATCTTGGTGAGACGCCTCTCAGAGTGCGTGAGCTGGGTCTTCTGTGCTCTTTGGGCTGAGTCCCCAGGAAAGGGCCTTCTCGGAACATTTCTGTTTGGGTCGGAATCTCGCTCACTGTTTCACCCCGCTCACTGTTTCATCCTCACTGCTGGGTGCTTGGTAGCTGGTGGAAGTTGTCGCATGTGGGTGTGGCATGAAGACACACCTTCCGTCCGTGAGGACCATCAGTGCTCTTGGGATCAGCCCTGCTGTACTGCAGGGGCCACCGGCCCAGCGGGTGCAAAGGCAGAGGGAGGGGGGTATCCGGGTCGGGTCGGGCAGCAGAGACCGGTCCCCGTGGACCGAAGCCACGGGAGGAGTGAGCAGACAGCAGGCCACCAGGGAGGGTGGGGTCTGGCTGGGGGGTGGCTCCTCCCCAAAGGGTCAGCCATGCCCTTTGTGCTTTCAGAGGGTCACAGAGTAAATAGGAACCGTTAGAACATGTGGGTGGGCAGCTGTCTGTGTGGATGGATGGGCAGATGGCGGGCGGAGGGTGGATGAATCGAGTAGAAGTGAGTGGGCTGGTAGTTACATGGGTGGGTGGGTGGAAGGAGGGAGGGTGAATAGATGGGTGGATGGGTAAGTGGATGGGGTGAAGGGTAGGGAGACAGGTGAGTGGACTGATGGTAGATGAGTGAGCGGAGGAGGCGGTAGACGGCTGGCTGGATGAATGGGCACGTGGGCACCAGTGTGAGCAGGGGAAGGGGCGTTGGTTTTGTGTGGCAGCGTTACTCGGACTTTCTGATCCAGTCCCACCATCTAGAAACGCAGTGACAACCTCCCACCCTTCCTAGCTCCAAGGGCTGTGGCAAAACTCAGAGCAGGAGCCAGGCATCCTGGTTCCGTCAAGGTGCTCCACAGCCAGAGGGGTCTGTCTCTGCGCCCTCTTCCCTCCCCAGACCGCTGTGGCCTTCCCCATGGCCAGTGTGCTAGGATTCAAGTGCACGCCTAAGTTGAAAGCTGTCAAAAGCTGAGTAAACTCTGCAATCGCTTTGGGGCTCTGCCAGCGGCTTGGCATGCCTTCCCCTTCTTGCTCTGAAGCAATTTTTCTTCCATTGCAGGCTGCCAAGATTTTATGGCTATTTGGTTATCTTATCCATCCGGATGGTTAGTGTTAATTTATGCTGAAATAAATCTGCAAAAACTCATTTGTCTTATTGCTCCAGAAGCGTGAGGTGTAAGGACTTAAAAAAAAAAAAAAGAAAACCTTAATATGCAGCCCCCTGAGAGGACTGAGTGTGATGTTATTGCATGTTTTTTATTTAATTTGGCATCAGATCCTGCTTTTCTATCTCTTGATATTTATACATAAGTAAATTAGATTGTTTAGTGTAAGAAATCCAAACTTATTTTATGACTTTAATCCATGTGCTTGTCTCATGTTACTTAGTTGCCTTTTATTGAGAAAAATTAAGCTGTGATTTATTACCTGATGATTAAATTTTTTTCTGGTACTGGGGTCTGAACCCAGGGCTTTCATACTGAGGTGTATCTCTGGACCTTTTCAAAAGTTTATTTTTTTATTTGAGACAGGGACTTGCTAAGGTGTGTGATTCCTAAGGCCCCCTGGGTGGCTGGAGGCGAGTGATGGCTGCTCCTCTTTCTCGGGCTGCACCCTGGGCTTGGCTGATGGTCCCCAGGCGCCCAGCGGGTCACTCATGCTCCGGGCCCTGGGCCCTGCAGTCTCGCTCAGGTGCAGAAGGCATCAGGACTGGCAGTTGCTTGATGGCCGCTGAGAATGGGCTCTTATCTCTGGGAACAGGACACACGGGCTGTTAGGGCACATCACCATATGTGAATGAGTCACCACGGGCAGTTTTTAAAACTTCGGTACTCAAATCAAGGTTCACAGATATGGCAGCATTAGCATACTGCAAGGTGGAGCTCTTTGGAGAGTAGTTATTGGTATTGCTGCTGCTGCTGTTGTGTGAGGTAGGGTTTCACTATATAGTTCAGGCTGTCCTTGAATCCATTATGTAGCCCAGGCCAACCTGAACTTGCAACGATCCTCCTGCCTCAGCCTCCTCCTGAGTGCTGGAATTACGGGACTTGTGCCACAACACCCAGCCTGTTCTTGTTTTAAAGAAAATCTTAAAATATTTGAATCTGCTTCATGGGTCTCTGATGTTCTGAAGGTTGTGTAGATCCCAGTTCCCAAGGCACAAGGTCCTTCCCTGTGTCGGTGCCATGAGCCTGCAGTAGATGGAGTGAGCTTCATGGTAGCGGAGTGCCCGGGTAGTGGAGTGCCCGGGACAGGGCCAGCAGGTGTGGAAGTGCATTGGAAACTGGCAGGACGTGTGCCACACAACACCAGTGCTTCTGGGCCTTTTCTGGAGCATCCAAAGGCTTCACGCCTGCCTTCTCTTTGGGTAGTCAAGCCAGTGACTGTTGACTGAGTTTTCAAAAGCAACTTGCACATCAGAGTAAATGTGGGTAAATCCTGGACAGCGCAGCCGTTGGGCCCTGAGAGCTGCCTGTGCTGCACAGTTCACTGTGCTCTGTGTACATTTCTCTCCCAACCTGCACCGAGCTCAGGACGGGCAGGCTGGGCAGCCCCTTTCTCCAGCTGAAGAAACCGGGCCCAGGGAGCTCAGCACTCGGCACCATCACAGCCAGCAAGCAGCGAGTCAGTGTGAACCGGGGTGAGATTTGGAAGCTCCCAGGAAGTGAGCAGAGGCGCTTAATTAGAATGGGCTGGCAATGCGAGGTCGGGCAGCCCAGGTTCCTGTCCAGAGGACAGAAAGAGAAACCCAGGATGCCAGGACCATGGTGGCTCAGGTCATTTTGAGGACCATTTTCTCTGAGGCTGGAGACTTCAGTGGCAGCAACTGTGCTTCCGGGAGACCCTCCAAGGGCAGCCGGATGTGAGCAGCACCCCCAGCTTGCACTAGGCTGGCCAGCATTTCCTGCCTCCGCGGCCCAGGCCAGGGCGACACTTCACACCCACACCATGCAGCCACACCATGGTCGTGTCCCGTGTGCGTCACTTCCCTCGAGCTGTCAGACAGGCTTCGTGATCCTCAGAGAACACAAGGGGGTGGTCGTTTGTGTGGTTGTGAGCTGGAGTCCCTGTGTTTGCTGTCTGCAGCCCACTCCATTAAGGTGCAGCCAGGGTGCCTGTAAATGTGGGTGATGGTTGGAAGCCAGGACCCTGCACACAGACAAGGGCCCTCGGCCCCTGTTCTGCCCAGTTAAAGATGGAGAAACTGAGGCACAGAGGGCCACACCGTAATTGTGGCCCCAGGGTCCGTGGCGAGGGTCCAGCCTCTGTGTGGACCCTGATCCTGGGGACGGTGGTGGTGGCCAGGCCCTCCCGTCACACTGCCATGTCCTTCCGCCGGTTCTACAGAAATGAAAGGATATGAAGCCTGAGCCGGAAGCATGTGCTTTAGGGCCTTTAAACTATCCTCGAACTCACCTTCAGGCGCATGTATAAGAAGAGAACCCGAGACCCATGAAGGCGAGCAACAGGGGCAGTGGGATTTCTAACAACAGAAAATGGGAACTAGCTGACAAGCAGACGTGGGCCGTGGAAGTAGTTTGTTGCAGCCACAAAAGGAAAACTCACAGCGCCCTGAGGACAAGTTGTACTGCAGAGTGAGGCCTGGTGCAGAACACCTGTCCTATGTGCGCAAGGCCCTGAGTTCAATGCCCAGCACTGCCAGAAAATACACAAGGATCCAAAGCTATTTCTAAAGACAAGTGGTTGGCTTTTAATGTAGGTATTGGTGCCTCACACCTATAATCCTAGCATCGAGGAGGCTGAGGCAGGAGGATCACTATGAGTTTGAAGCCAGCCTCGGGCCATTCTGAACTGCATAGCGAAAGCCTGTCTCATCAAGAAGGCAACCCAACAACATAGGAGCCACGTCTCTCTGCTCCTCTCTGAGCTGAGGCTGTGGGCTCCTGTGCCATGCCGGGCACCTGCCTGGAGTTAGAGGTACCTGGCCTGGTGTGGGCAGAGTCAAGACTCTGGAAGCTAGCCAAGCTTCCCTCTGGGAGGGCCCTGCCCTGTCCTGCCCTGTCCTGCCCTCCCGGTGGCCTCTCTCTTTTGCTTCTTACCTGTACCTCCAACACCTGTTTCACAAAATGCCAGCGTATAATTTTATGTAAAAGTACCATGGAGAAATCATGCTTGGGGTCACAACTGGGCTGATTCAGCACAGAGATCAGCAGCATTTTTTGAGACGTCCTCTGCTATATTTTTAATCTGCCTAATAGCAGTGAGCAGGTCCTATTCAGGCAGAGACTCCAAAATAAATCAACCCCATGTAGCTCCAGGAAATCAATCAGGCAGAGCACGACTGAGGAGAAAGAACCAACAGATCCCATTTTCATCAGGATGACCCCGCGCCTGTGCGGAAGGAGAGCCGTGGTGAATGGCTTCCCCGGCGTGGGACATGCAGGATCACAGGCGGGGGGCCGGGACCCAGAGCTTTTCTGCCTGTGACCAAGGCCCTGTGCCTCCCGAGGGCTGAGCCACTGCGTCTGGATTTGCTGGAGCTGTTCTTTGGTTGTTTCTCGATGGGTAGGAACCAAAGTCGGTCCCTGACTCATGCCTGTGAACAGTGGGCAGGCGGGCCCCTTCTCCCCTCTGGGCAGCCCGGGAGGAGACACCGGAAGCCACCCCTTCCACGAGGAGGGAGCCAGAGGTGACCAGAGCTGCACCGGGCAGGACCCAGATGGGGGAGCAGCTGGTGTCGTTCACAAGGCTCAGACATCTAGAGGCTGCCGCACGCCCACCTGGGCCGCTGGACAGCAGGGCCAACCGAGCCACTCCCTCTCGGATGCCAGCGTCCCTCCCGGCTCCCTCGGTGTCCGGAGCTTCTCCAGGGCTGGCATTAACAGGACACATTTGCAGACACCCAGACTTGCGAGGAGGTGGCCTATGCAGGTGGCTGCCGGGCCGCCTCCCCGGGATCCCTTCTAGCGAGCGAGTCCGTCAGGACTAAGTGATGGCTGCGCAGAGCCCGAGCCTGCAGTTGGGGTGTGCTTTCGAGAGCAGGGTGAAGGGTACTGTGCATCCTGCGGCATGGAGGCAAGGCTGCTGGCCCCCGCCCATCGCGTCTGTCTGCCGTCTCCACGGCCCCAGAACAGGCTGCCGCCCGTGTGTTTGGCCAGGGACTGAGTCCTTGGCTTTGATGTGGGCTTAGTCCCTGCCCGAGTCACATTCCAGGTCTCTGCACTGCAAGAGTCAGGCGCTTCCCACTGGGGGTCCCCAGCAGAATGGCTGCCGGGAAATTAGGCAGCGGACGTGCCTCTGCAAGTGGCCCTTGATTCGGAGTTCTGTGAGGCTGGACACCGCCCCACGGCCGGCATCCTCCGCTGGACGTGTGCAGCCTGTGACGAGGAACGGTGCTCACTAGAGCACCCACTGGAGCCTCGTCAGGGGCTGGAGGGGGGTGACCTCGAAGCCGTGGCATGGGGGGAAGCACGTCCAGCACCCCGGCCTTAGTAGCACATGGTTTCCCTTCTGAGATGCCCAAGTGTAAGTAATTAATGAGCAAAATAAGATCATAGGAAATGGAGTTATGATTTTTGCAAAAGAGAAAAGAACGGGGTGGGGAGATGTATTTTGCACGTGTGCAGACAGCCATAAGGAGTGAGACCATGTGTATCACAAACATGGACTCATAAAAGTTAAAAAACATAAAATCTTGATTTAAAAGAAAAAAAACCCTACAGTGACTGTCCTGGGGCAAGAGGTTTTGTGTTTGTTCCAAGAAGTTAGTCAGATTAGGTTCCAGATTAGTGTCCATAACCACCAGGTCAGAGACGGTGTGCACAGAATGGTGCTTGTGTGTGTGTGTGTGTGTGCGTGCACACACGCAAGTGCATGGCCTTGAAGGCTGCTCACTGAGTCAGCGTTCCCTGGACGCCTAGGTGCAGGCCCCAAAGGCAGAGAACGGAGGGCCCCTACCCCACCCTGCGCTGCAGGCTCCTGTCAGGTTTCTTAGTCACAACCACAGGGCGCTGTGCCAGGGCCAGGATGATGCAGTCTGCTGCCCAGAAGCAGCCCTGCTTCTGCACCCTCTGTTCCCAAGGAGAGGGCTGGGGATGGCTCCGCCTGCCTGGCCGTCTCCAGGCCCCGGTGTATCGGGTGTCCATCCCCAGCTCTCCGTGACCAGGTGTGGGCCGGTACGCTGTTCCCGGGGAGTCTCTGACACCTACCCATCCCCCATGTTTTCCTTTCTCCCAAGTAGAAAATATTTGGGAGCTATTCGAAGACCCTGGAAGTGATCGAGCTGCCTCTGCTCTGCGTGGTCCACAGAGTGACTCTGTACCTGCGCCCATCAGCGCTGTGTGTACCTCTCTCAGTTTGCCCTCTGCAGAGCAGCTGCTCGTGTCCGTGCGCGGCCTGTGGAACCTCTGCCTGCTTCACCGCGGCCCTGTGGGCGGCTCCGCCTCACCATGTTTCCCCCTCTCCATGTGGGTAGAAACAGGCTGCTACCGTTGCTTGTCACAGCCGCACCTGGGCCAGACGCTGGGACTCACATGCCTCCCATGTGTCTTGGAACACTTGCGGGTGTGCACCTGGCTTGTTTTTCTCCTAGACTTCTAGCTTGTGCATGTCACGATGGGTGGCAGCTGGGCTGGATTAGGGGCTTCTGGGTGGTTGGCATGACGCTGCTTCTGGGTGTGGCTGATGGGTTCCCGGAAGAGGACACGGAGTCAGAGCGGAGCCACCCACTGTGAGAGTGGAGAGGCCAGCTCTCCATTCCTCGGCCTGGACACTACGCTCCCTCAGGACAGCGCTGCCCTGTGGGGACTGTGCCCATCAGGACGCCCGTCAGCTGGACATCGGAGCTCCTGGTTCTCCATGTGGCCGACAGTTTGGTTGGCTCCTCCACACAGCCAATTCTCGTAATGGACTGTATGTGCATAGAGATGTCTGTGTATATGTATGTATATACACATGTGTGTGCATCAGGGCCACTCTGTTTCTCTGGGAGATTCTGATGTACAGATATGCTGTGTTTCTTCCCATCTGAGTGGAAAAATTAAAAAATGAAAACGGAGCTTGGCCAGAGGGCCACAGCCTGCTGTTGACAGGGACACTGACTGCTAGAGCTTAAGATCTTTGCTTTTTAGGGTGCTTGGGATTGTGGCCGTGGAGCCCCTTCTCTCTGTGGCAGCCTGACAACGTCTCTGCAGTGAAGCTGTGTGTTGGCCGCAGCCTGGTGCCGGGCCGCTCCCCACAGCAGTTTCACCATGTTGTGCCCTTCTGCTATGTACTTGAGTCCACTTTCGGTGCCTGTAATAAAACGCCCCAGGCTGGATACTTTAGAAAAATAAGAGATGGAAACACATGCGAAGAGCTCATGTGAGACAAGAAGCCCAGGGCTTTGGGGCTCCGGCTCACACTTCTTTGAGAACCCCTCTCACAAGCTGCCTGGGCTTAGGGAGCTGCACCAGTCCCTGCCAAGGGTGACACCCAAGAACTGACTGCCCTGCCACCTCTCTGAGGGCAGCCCCGCCACACAGGAACTTCAGGGCACACGGAGAGAAGCATGTACCTCTGGGACCCGGGTGTGTCAGGGTCTGTACCCGATGTCCCCCAAAACCCATGTGCTCAGAACGTGCCTCTCCAGCCCCACCCGCCCCTCTGTCCACTTTCTGTCTGCCGTGAGCCGAGCAGCTCACCCACCAGGCTGTGCCACCCCTGCCCAGGGGAACCTCTGCCGAGTGCAGGCAAAGCAAACCGCTCCTCCTTAAGTCGTGGTGTCAGGGCCGTGTCCCTGCTCCAAGGAAGGGACTCAGACAAGTCTCTGCACCTAAGTCCAGCTGCCCCCTTTCACTGGTCAAGTGTCCCGCGTCCTTCTTGGCCTCCTGCCTTCTTTGTCCCCCCATTCCTCGAAGCCTCTGGGCCTTTTATTCACTCGCCCTGACCATGCCGGCTGCGGGCACCCCATGGACAGCTGTGGCCTCTCCTTTCCCCAGCACGTCCCTCCAGCATTGGCCCTATCTCCCGTCCACAGCTCTTCCACACTTGGTGCCAGTGCCCTACGGCCCTGGTCTACCCCTCCCTATGCTTTCCAGTTCAGTGCAGGCGGAGCCCCGCCCAGCTGCCCAGACCCAGTAGCCTCTCTGTTGAGCAAATCACACTGGAGACGTGACCAGAGGTCTGTTCGATCTTAAAAGAAGAAATTGGTTTTTCAAGAGCCTAACAGAGGTGTGCCAATGAATATTCATTGTTGTTAATTGGGAAGTTTTTTCTGTTCTTTAAGGGATATGCTACTTGAAAATTCTTCTGCTTTTACTCTCAACACTTCAGAGTAATTCACCTGAAGGTGATTAAACACTGCCTTTAATTTAGACTTGGCTAATTAAGATCCAGCTCAATATGAGTTAGGGAAGTATCCTCCCTAGCTACCTGGCCAGTCTCTAGTAAGCACAATAAATGACTAGGCTATATTTTCTCAGCTCTTTCATCCTGAAAGGACCACTGCTTCAAAGTGCTGTGGAGACAGTAGTTAGAAACACATTCCCAAAGCCAGATATAGTGTGCATGCCTTTAATCCTGGCATTCAGGAGGCTGAGGCAGGAGGATCGCCTTGAATTTGAGGGTAGCCTTGGCTCTACAGAGAGTTCAAGTCCAGCTTGAATGACATAGAGTGACCCTATTTCAAAAGACTCTTAAAAATTCCTGGATTTCACCCTAAAGCGTAGGGACCAACTCTCTGGGAGAGGCCCTGGAATCTGCGTTTTGAACAGGGTGTCCCTGTGAGAGAGGATTGCCATATCGGATCTGTGCTGTGCAACACAACAGCCACCACGGCAGGCATAATTACTGGGCCCTTGGAATGCAGCCATGTGGATAGAAATGTGTGCTCCATATAGAACCCATGCCGCATGCCAGAGACGGAGCGCCCCCCATAGGGGTACAGTGGCACACTCGTTCGTGTTTGTTGGGTGTTGATTGTATCATGTTGAAACAATACTTTGGATCTACCAGGTAAATAAGTTGTGGAAATTAATTGTACCTGTTTCTCTTTACTCCTGAGTGTGGCTGTGGCCATGTTCAGCGTGGCCACCATCCTTCTCTCCAAGGAACTCAGTTGTCTGATGCTGAGTCTCTGGGAACATGTTGTTTCTCCCTGGAGGATTTCAGAGAGTTGGTCAGAAGCATCTGTCGGGGCGCAGGGGAGCACCTGACTCCCCTTTTCCTCCTGCGGGACTTCCCCGTGCCTCAGTTTCTCCTGTGTGGTGGACGCAAAGTATCTGGTGTCCCTTACTTTGCTTCCCTTGGATCTCAGCTGGCACAGGGTCAGGGACGGTGACTGTGGGCTTCAGCAGTAGGGACAGGAAGTAACGTGCAGCCCGGCTCGCTGGACCCCAGAGCTGTCACGCCCCTCCCACAGCCCCTGGCCTGCCAGAGCTCAGGGCCCCGCTCACCCCGCGAGCTGTGGGCCCCAAGCCCTCGGCTCCTCACTTTATATCCTGCTGCCAGTGATTCATTACCCAACTCCAGAAATACACATTAACCTTGTTTTCGACATGGGAAACACTGGCTTTGTTCAAATGCTATTCGTGTGTTAGAGAAGAAAGATCCAAAGTAAATGTTTTTTTCTTCCAGGTGAATTCTAGTACAACAGGGGCAAAAAAAGTCTTATTACTCCAGGGAAAAAATCAGTTTAGAATGCATTAAAATAACCACAGAAGAAACCTGCGTGAACCTGTGCTGAAGCCCCAGGAAGTCTCCGAAGACAGCCCCCCCCCACCCCGTGTCCCAGGTTCTGGGCACAGTCGCTTAAGGCCCTGGGAAGATGGTGTCGTTCTGAGGCAGACCTTTGAGCATGGCAGTGGTTCACAGAATCTGGTCATCTGGCCGCAGTGCCGTCCCTCCGCTCCTGTTGCGTAACTAACTGCCTTGGTTTTCTCTTCTGTAAGATGGGGACAGCATGAGCTGCACACCTCCAGCCAAAATCCAGAACACAAACTCCACAACTCTGGGGGCACTGACAGGTGCCACACATGAAAACTGCACACCATGAAGCTTTTCATGTGCAGGGTCCTTAGGAAGGTGTGGAGTCCCCTCTGGCAGTGTGTTTCTGGGGTATGGGGGTCAGAGGTGAGCTGTTTAGACTTGTCCCAACCCCGAGATAGCTCATGGTGTCTGTGGATACCCCAGCACCTGGAAAACTCAGAAATCTGGGAGTCTCTGGTCCCGAGCATTTCCATAGTGCCCCTTAGTGTGCGCTGATAAAGAGCTCGTGCTCTGGCCCCCAGCTGGGGCCTCAGTCTCGCTGTATTACTGTTGTCTGCGCTGTTGACTGTCTTTCCAAGTACTTATCCCACGCCGTTACGACAGGGACATCACCAGCACCCCAGAGAAACAACCTCCCCCTTATAGCAGCTTTAGATAAGGTGACAGTGCAGGTTATGATAGAAGCAGCCCAAAGGTTCAGAACAGAACAGTCGTGGGTGTCAGACAGGCAAGATGCACCATGGGAGCCAGGATGAGAGCACAGCTCCGCCCCAGCCAGCCCGTTCCACTTTACATGTCTCAGTCTTGTCCCTGACCCCCGCTTGGAGAAACTGAGGCTCTGAGGGCCTGAGTCATGGGTCCAAGGTTGGCCTACTCCTAAATGGAGCTAAATCCAAGCTCAACCCTGTTCCTCTGCCCAAAAGCCCCTGTTCTTTCTACTCTCCCCCAACTCTTCCCACTGTGATCCTCCCCGTGAGGGCGCTGGAGATTGAACCCAGGGCCTTTGCACTGGTCTTGCTAAATTCCCCAGGTGGGGCTTGTACTTGTGACCCTCCTGCCTCAGCCCCCCAGACCTCTGGATCACAGGTGTGCACCCCATACCCAGCGGACTCATTCCTTTCCTTGTATCTGTTTCTAGAGTGAAACCTTTCTCCTCCCCACGCTTTCTCCCAGAGCCTGGTTTCCTGTGAAAAATGTTAGGACAGAGAAGCTGCCACTTCCCAGGAGATCCTCAGGGTGCTGGGCAGGGCAGGGGTCCGGTGCCAGGCAGCGCCTGGCCCAGCCAGGTTTGCAGGTGTACGGGACAGGGAAGAACCCTGGAGGCAGCACACAAACTCGGAGAAGCAGGTGGCTCGCAGGGCACAGGGCTGCTCCTTGCTGCCCCGCCCACCACCTGCCACCGTCAGGGTCCTGGGCTTGTGCCCCCACAGGCCTGGAGCTCCAGAGAGGCCGTGGTGGTCACTGCAGGGTGGCGCCCCGCCGAGGAGAAGTCCTAGTGTTGCTCTCTTCACACTGGGCATGAGGACCGGCCTCCAGGCTTCAGGGGATAAGGGCCCTGCACGGGCCTCTCACACTCCAGGGAGCTGTGCGTTGACCCTGTGGCGGCGTGTATCGGGCGCCACCTGGGTGCCGGGCGGGAATTAAAGCCAACTCGCTGCCTGTGTGGAGTGGACGCGGCAGATGGGGAGGAGCCAGGCCGTCGGACTGGTGGGGTCGAGCTGGGCGGTCTGGGCAGGGTGCACAGGGGCATAGCTTGGCAGGTGGCATGGCAGTGGGGGCCAGGGGAACAGGGAGCTGGACCCGCAGATGCCCGGCAGCCTCACTGCTTCCCCAAGGCACTCTGAGCCCAGGCCCCTCCACAGACCGGCTGTGTCTGCAGGGCGGTGGCCTTGACGTCAGAGCCAGGCTGAAGGTGGCTCAGCCCAGAAGAATAGGTGGGACCACTGTGCAGCTGGTGGCTTGAGTGTGGGACCCTGGGCAAGATGTGGCCACGCGGGAGAAGGGCCACCAGAAGCCGGGCAGGTGCCCCCTTCCGTGTGGCTCCGGGGTCTTCACCCAGAGCTCCGTCCACACGTCGCCTCCTCAGGAGGTCCTCGACCAGCCCGATGTCTTCCCTGGGCCTCGTCACTGCCCGGAGTGGTCCTAAGCGTCTTGAGGTTTGTGGTTCACCGTCTCCTTCATAGCAAAGCTGCCTAGCCCGTGTGTGGGGTGCAGACCTGTGATCCCAGCTCTCTGGGAGGCTGAGGCAGGGGGATCAAAAGTTTAGGCCCAGCCTGTGCAACTTAGCGACTTTCGAGACCCTGTCACAAAACAACCTAAAAGGAGCTGCTCAGTGCAGAGGCCCTGGCTTCCGGCCCTTTGCCAGGAAGGCGGGGGGGGGGGGGGGGACTTCTCCACAGGACACAGGGAGTCGGGAGGCCTCCCTGTTCTTTCACTTCTGGTTGTCTGAGCTACATGCACTCAGCTGCAGTCCAAAAATGTGACATGGAATATTCCAAAAATAAATCATGTGGGCGCTTGCAGGTTCAGGCCCCCCGAGAAGCGTGAGGCAGCCTCAGCTCCTGCTCGCCCCTGCCAGACGAGAGCCGCCCCCTGCCCCGTCCCACGGTGTCTGCACCAGCCACTTGCCATGCAGGGCCCTTGGTCACGCAGCAGATGGGGCCGAGAGTCGGGGTCACCAGGAGAAGCCAGAGGTGCTTCCTTTCAGCAGACAGGCGGAGACCTTGACCCCAGGAGGGGAAATCACAGCTGAGGCTGCTGAGCCGAGAGAAGAGTGAACCCTTCATCCATGACCCATGAGAAAGGGAAGGGATTCTTCTAGCTTGGTTTTAGTTTTTGTTTTCTTTTTGTCTTTTGAGACAAGATGTCCATATATCGTCCAGGCTGGCCCTGACATCGGTGCCAGGCCTCCCAGACCCAGGACTGTAGCTGGCCACCATGTGCAGCATTTTATTCTTGTTCTGTTGCTGTGCCTCAGGCTGCAAAGCTGTGGTTCAGTGTGTGGTGAATGCTTGGTCAGGATGGAGAAGGGCCCAGCACTAGCTGGGTTTCCTTCACAGATTTCCCCAACCCTGCGTGACTGCCACGCCCCAGCATGCATTGTCATGGCAACGGCTTGGTCCTTTCCTGGGGAGCTGGGGTGGAGCCAACTTGAGTCATGGTTTCTCAAAGTAATGACTGGGTCTTGCCAAACCTCGTGACATCAAATAAGTGACCCCTGCCCTGCTTTAAAAAATAAAACAGAATAGCATAAAAATGATCAATGCACTATGTCACGTCTGGGAAGGGTGAGTCATGTTCTCAGGAATAACAGTACAAGCTGGGCCTGTGATCCCAGAACATGGGAGGCTGAGACAGGAGGGTTGCTGAAAGTTTGAGGCCAGCTGGGGCTACATAGTGAGTTCAGGGTCAGCCTGAACTACAGAGCAAGACCCTGTCTCCAAAGGACGAATGGAAGGAAGGGAGGGAGGGAGGGAAGGAGGGTAGGAGGAAAGGAGGAAAGACAATAGAAATAATGAGGCGGAGGGACAGACTCTGCTTCTCAGTGTGTTGTGGTCACTGGCTGAACCTGCACCATGAATTCTGTTTTCTCATTGCGCATCTTCTCCGAGCCCAGAGGGCACGTGAGGTTCACATTCCAGGCCCGGCTGGGCTGAGCAGAAGGGGCCTTTGTCTTCTGTTTACTGAAAAAAGTGGACAGCTGCCCCGGCAGAGGGGCCCTGGCTCCGGGGGCTCCCTGGATTTGCACAGGGGTATCGACTTAAACCCACGTGCACAGACACACACATACCACACACGCGTGCACACAGTACAGGTGAGCACTCCTAGATACAGAATCATGGTCATGCAGACACCCACGTCCACATGGAGAGCCGCATTCCTGCTGGGCCGTGTTCCCACCAGTGACGAGAAGCTACGCCAGGTGGGGCGCATTCGTGGGATACGTTTCCTGGGGAGCCCATGAGCATGCTGGTGAATGTCTCTTTTGGACCGGTGCCCTGCTCTGTGTGCCCGAGGGTGGCCTCCTCGCCAGGGCTCCCGCCCTTCCTTGCCCACGGGGATGAGTGGGTCACACAACTGCTCTGCCCCTGCACCCCCAGAAGTCCCGTGAAGCTCAGAGAAGATGCCTGGCACCCTGGTCGGCAGCCAGGCTTGCAGGGAGCACAGGCTATGCAGGCGGCAGGATGGGCAGTGGCCGGGATGGTGCTCAGGGCAGCTGGTCAGTTTGGAGCCCACCCACTGTCCGTGGAAGACGAGGCCCCTGTGGGTCTGTGGGTGACCCCATGAGCCTCGCGGGACTGTGTGGACAAAGGTCACCCCGGCTGCTTGCGGAACTGAGGCCTGTCACAGCTGTGGTCTTACTCTGTTTTCATGATGATTACTCTCCGTAGCACAGCATGACCCGTCCTCCTGAGGCACTGGCCCACGTACAGATGCGTCTGAATTCTTTTACCCCCATCTGTGTGTTGGCCTAGATCCTTGTTTCCTATTAGCTAGCTTTTATTTTGCTCTTTATTTATATTTCAAGTTTATCATATAAGAAAAAGCATGAGATATTATTTTCTGCCTGATTTATTTTGCATACATTATGGTCTCAAGGTGCCTCTGTTTTCCTACAAAAGACTCGTCTGTCTTTATGGCAGAGCAGTGCTCTGTCAGGTATAAATACATTGTCTTTATTCACTTGTCTGTTGATGGACAGAGACTGCTTTAAAGATGGAGGCATGAGGAGTTCTGCTGCTGTCTAGATCACTGTGATTGGCGTTCACTTGACCAAGATCTTGGTCAGAAAGGTGGCCTCTCCACGTCGGCCTGAGTGAGGGGGAGTCTCTGCAGCAGCTTCCACAAGGGTCTGTGCAGAGCACCTCTCCTAGGACAACCCTGGGACCATTGCCCCGGGCTCACCGGGGAGACAGCCGCTCCCAAGGAAGGATGCCTTGCATGGGTCACTGCAGGTCAGGGTGGGGCTGAAGACCTGTCTGCACAGCAGTCCCAGATAGCTGGGGGACCCCGGTCTCACTGCTGTCCTGGTGTGGTGGGGGGTCGGTAGCTATGTCACCAACAAGGGCCTTCTGAAGCGGAGAGGGGTCTCGGCCTGGACAGGTTCTGGACACATTGCTGCAGAAAAGCATTTTGGGCGCCTCAGAAGAAGCAGGGCTGATGGAAAAGGCAGAGTTAGAAAATAGTGAGAGTGGGGAGGGGTGGGGTGGGGCCCTGTTCTGGTGGGAGTCAGGCTGATCAGACCAGAACAAAGGGACAGATGGCTTTTAGGAGCCCCTGGGCAGGCAGGGCCCGGCTTGCTCTCAAGTGCTGGTTTGCAAGGTGACCGAGAGGGTCCACATCACCTCTGCTCGGGGCATCTCAGTTGTGCCAAGGCTCTGCTGGGATCCAAGGGCACCTCGGGCTGGGGCAGTGGCTGGAAACGGCTGGGCCCCAGCAGAGAAAGTTAAGCATTGCTGGGACAGTCTTGTCCTGGTGTCCTAAGTCTCGAAGGGGTGAGGTTGGTCATACAAACTTAGGGCTGGTCAGGCGCGGTGACAGTTTTCAGACAGACATCCCCTAAGTGGGCTGACCTGTGCCCAGAGCTGGGAGAGGGTCTGACCCAAAGCTGTAAGGTGATCCAGGAGACAGAGACAGATGGAGGCAGAAACATAAAACTTCACCCCTCTTTAAGCTTTGCCACTGGTCATCGGGAGGACAAGCCAAGTGTCACTGTTTTACAGAGGCAGGTTTTAGGTCCCCAACTGCCTCTTAAGAAAGCACAAATCAAACCTTTCCTGAGTCACAGGGGAGGCCTGGGCATGCGTCTGTCCCTGTCTGTCTGTGACGGTCCCCAGTGGCACAGTTTACTCCTGGCAATGATGCAGGCCTGCTGGGCCTAATGATGCCCCTGCTCTTGAGGTCAGTGAGACTAGTTAGGGTCACAGACTTGTTCTTGCACCATCCTTCAGTCTAGAATATTCTAGATCATTCTGTTCTCTCTGAACTCCTGCTTAGTCTGATAGCTATAGGTCTTCCTGCTTCTTTTTGGAGAATATTTTGTTTTTCAGCAGAAAACAGAAATAGCTTTCCCTGCAGTTGGCTTCACAGCTTGCTGAGCAGGGGAAGTGAAACCAAACCCTTTCCCCTGGGTCTCCTGTCATGAGCTCCCACGGCCCCCGGAGGCTCAGGCCACAGACACCGGAAGTAGATTTACTCGCAAAGTTACTGTCCCCCAAGACCCAGCAGGTTTCGAGCCTACTCTTTTTTCTGCATCTGTTTGTGTGTTGTGTTGTCCCTGAAAATGACACTTGGTATAAAAGACCTTCCAGTGCCCGCCTCACCCATCCACCTGCTGGCAACTGACTGGCAGAATCCTCTCTGGAGGGAAGCATGGCTGCAGTCTCCCCATCCTGGGCTCGGGGCCAGCAGTCCTGTCCCCGGACACACAGCCCACAAGGGAACCCCTGTCAGGTACTCCCCAGTGACCTGCCCCTACCCTGCCCCTTGAGCTGTCTTCACGCCCCTGCACTTCTGGGCTCTTCAGGTGGTGCCATGGAAGCCAATCCGCTCTCTCCCAGCAGCACCAGCTCGAGCACCCCCCTTGCCTCCTGGCGACCCAGCAACCCACAGGGGCCCTCTGAGGTTGGCCAGTCCAAGCCTGTGCTGGCTGCACTGCGGGCTGGACCTTGGAGTCTTGGCCCACCACCTCTCCACTGTGCCCAGCCTCGCTGTCCTATCCAGCAGGGTGGTAGGTGGGGACAGCTCCCACCTCATGTCACCTCGTACTGACCAGGATTTCAGAACATGCAGCGACTCCCCAGCCGGGCCCCCGGCTCTGGCCCACAGCGCTGGGTCAGCAGCAAGCTGTGACCACTGTCCCATGCATCCTGGCACTCAGCCTGGTCCAAGGCCCATTCCTGTCAGCCACATTGTCAGTCAACCCCAGATGGGGAAACTGAGGCTGGGAGGGTGTGTGGCCAGCCACAGGCCATGCCAAGTGCAGTCAGCTCAGCTCTGCTGACCTTTCTTCCTGGCTCGGACTCCCAAGTCTCCGGGTGGTGGGAGCTTCGTGGGTCAGGGAGGACTGACCTGTAGAGAGTATGTCCTGAAACTCATTCACTTCTCCTGCTGGCCCAGCAGGATCACTGTCCTTTAAAAACAGAGCCATGTAGCCTCCTCAGCTCCCGCTTCCCTTCCGGATGAGTACAGCCAGCCAGCCAGCCCGGGCCTCTCCCTGGGTCCAGCCTGGGTAGTGGAGGCTCGGTGTCCTTGGATCACGGCTGGCGTGTCACATCAGTGTGCGTGGAGTCCATGGGAATTGCGGGCACACTGCCCCCCTCCCCCACAGAGGGCCCTGGACCAAGCCAGTGACACCAGGCTGGGCTCCTTCTTGTGCGGTCCCATCCCGCACCTCTGACACAGGGTGGGGGAGTCTTCGGGTCTTCATGGGGGAGAAGGTCGTGCAGATGGCTTCCATTTTTGAGGCACTGTGGAGTATGGGGAAAGGGCTGTGGCTAAAGCTCATGGCTTCGTGAAGAAATGAGTCGCCTTCCCTGGTGTCTCCAGCCAGTGGCTACTCCGAGGCCCCACAGTGCGTGCGCATGTGTGACGGCTGGCCTAGGCATCCCTAGGAAGCTACTCCTAGCTGCTGCTGTGCCCACAGCTGCCAGGCCCTGTGCTGCAACAGGACATCTCCTGCTCTGTCACTGGGCTGCCGGATCTCCGGCAGCCAGCTGCCTTCTGCAGTGACGGGCGTGTCTGGTGTGAGCAGCATGTGTGGATGTGGAAGCAACTCCCCACCCATCAGTGCTTCTCACGGCCTGCAGGGGCCTGATGTGTGCTAGAGGCAAAGGAAGGTGTTGGTGCTCAGCCTGCCAGGCCCCTGAGTCCGGCCACTTGGGGTGCCTCAGGTGACCTGACCTCCGGTCACCTGGACACTGTCCCGTCAGCATGGCAGTGAGCTGGTGCTGCTTGTGCCCAGCATGTGCCAGGCCTGAACTCAGGGCTCTCCCCTGGTCCTGCCCTCAGCGGCCCTGAGAGTGCCCTGCTGCTGACTCCCTCCACAAGTGGGCACTGATGCCTGGGCACCCCGAGTGTTACAGGCAAAGCGGGGTGTGCTGGTGCGCCCCTGAGGAGCGTAGCACTGGGTGAGGGGGGAGACACCGAGCCTCCAGGACCCCCAGGCGGCAGGCCACAGCTGTCTCCTCTCTGCCAGGCCGCACTGCCCTCCTCCCTGTCCTCTGCTAGCAGCAACTTCCGAGGCCCAGCGCAGGGTGGCAGGTGCACAGTCGCCATTCCCGGGAGGCCCGGCCTCCCTCAGTGGCGCCTTGTCCTCGTTCCAGCCACAGTCACAAGACACTGCCTGCTTGGCACCAGCCCCGTCCCCCACTCTGCGGTCCATGCCTGCCCAGCCTCCGGAAGCCCGGTCACGGTGGGATGTGAATGGGCCTTTGCTGCAGCTGGCCCTGGAAGGGAGCCCCACCAGCCTCGGCCACGCCCCGGGTGACGGCTCTGGGTGCCCTGGCCCTGTGGCACAGCTCGTGTCCCCCTTCTGTCTCCAGCCTTGCTGACAGTGGTGTGTGTAGTGTCCTCCCCACCACAGGCTGCTGTGGTCGCCCGAGCCGAGTGCCCAGCTGCGGGCGGTGGTCCCCCACCTCTGGCCCACACTGAGCTGCACAGGCCGTGGGCCAGGACCCTTCATGGGAAAATGGCCGGCGCTGCAGGTGCAGGCACCAGAAGGTCGCTCGCTTCCTGTGACCCATGCCACCCTGTCACTCATCATCCCCGCGTGTGTTTGCTCCTTCACACGGCGGCTCTGAGTGTCCCAGTCACCTGCCTGAGCTGCAAGGTGCCCAGTCCCTGCTCTGGGGCTGGGGGTGAGCTCAGGTTGACCAGGTGCCTCGAATGTGGGCATCCAGCTGAGACCCCAGGACCCTTCCAAGTCTCCGCTCTCTCAGGCAGCACTCCAGAGTGAGATGTGTCTGCCACGGTCAGCTGTGAGGACGGTGAGGGTGTTGGAAGCAGAGCAGGGTAGGGACAGTGGGTCTCGCCATCCTGGTAACCATGCAGGTATACTGGCGTTTCGGTCCTGCAGTCACAGGCGGGGACCTTTAGCTGAGTGGGCAGCTGGGCTGGGGCACGGGGCTCCGGACGGGGACCTCCCAGCAGTCTGTGTGTCCTCCGGGGGTCCCAGGAGGCTCAAGGCCACATGCAGGCTCCTATCCATCACAGGCTCAGCTGTGGAGGCCCAAAGCCAGGACCCCAACCGGGGTGGCTGCAGGGTCCGGGAGGCTGCGGCCCAAGCAATGCGGGTATCTGGGGTGGGAACTAGGCCGCCTTGCAGATGGGAAGTTTCTGGGGTTCGTAGACCCTGGGAGCGCACGCCGGGCAGCGTCTCACAGCAGACCCCTGCCCACCTGAGAGAAGTGAGCTCCTCCCTGTGGCCATGCCGGTGGCCTCTTCAGCAAGTCCCAGGAACTGGGCGGCTGAGGCAGAGGGATTGCGAATTCAAGCTCGCCTTGGACAACTCCACAAGACTCAGTCTCCAAATGTTTTGAAAAGGTCAGGGATATAGTCCAGTGTGAAGGCCCTGGGTTCCCTTTCCAGAACTCCAAGGAACGGAGGGAGAGAGGGAGGGAGGAAGGGATGGAGCTAGTCGGTCCGTCGATTCCCCAAGTGGCTCCACTTCTGAGATTGCTGGTGATGAGGCCGTGGAAAGGCTCGGAGTTGTCTCTGGGTTTCCAGGGGAGGAGCAGGCTGGGCCGGTGGCTGTCAGAGTGGAGGGACCGCTCTGCCCAGAGGCGTCGGGCTCCACACTTCCCGGGCGGGCACAGCCGCTGGGCTTCCTTCCGCATGGGGCCTGTGTCCGGGCAGATTGGCGACATCACGGAAAATGTTTTAATTTACGGGAAGCCAGTTCTCCCTTTTTAAGAGGCAACCTGGTAAGATTTGAAAGACTTGTTCAAATAATCCTTAAATTTGGTACTTAAAACTAATTATAGTTGCTTTTAAATATGTCCAAAGTAGAACGCAGGACACAGCACAAGCCGTTCCGGCTTCCTTCAGGCGGGCAACCCCGATCTCGCTCATCCTGAGGGGGCGGGGTGGGACGGGCGCCGCGGCAGATGGCGAGCAGGTCTGTGTTCTGTAATTAGCGGAGCTGTGAAGTGGTGACGACTCTAGATCACAGTCGTTTCCCCAGCACAGGACTGTGGTTCTCAGCGTGTGGTCCCAGCCCAGCCCCGTCAGCCTGTGCCCCAACACCTGCGCCAGGGCCCTTGGGCTGTGCCTAGTTGGAGAAAGTCAGTCAAAGGAAGGAAGGGTCCCTGGTGGGGTGCTGGGCCCTTCGGGAAGTGGCCCCAGGGGGCTGCAGGAGCAAAGGGGCCCTGGTGGCACCTGTGGACCCAGAAGCAAGCCTGTCACCAGAGGCCCAGCCCTGAGAGCTAGCCTTCCGTGTGCATTCGTGACCTGTGTTTGAAATGGTTTTGGTTATGTTACACTTGTGATTATTCAGTCAACACTAGCCTGAAATTATTTCTAAATTAAAAAATTATGAAAACAAGGTCTATCTTTTTAAGACTGAACACTTTGGCTGGGCAGTAAGGCAGATGCCTGTAACTTCAGCTACTTATGGAGAGCGAAGGGAAATGCAGGAGAAAGAAGCCCAGACACCTTGTCCCGAGCCCCGCTGGGTCTGCTGTCTGCCTCTGCGGGTGGACGGGGGCAGCGCACGGTGTTGTTTCTGTGCTGCCCTGAGGATTTGGCTGCCGAGGAGCAAGCTGGGCAAGGAAGGAGCCAGAGGAGGCCCTGTCTCCGCACGGTTAAGGCCGTTCTGGCTTCAGTCAGGCCTGGGCGGTCGGATGGCGGCACCCATGGTCTGATGCCCCTGTCCAGTCCCCCCTGGGGCGGCTCTTTCCTTCTCTTAGAAACTGGAGAAACTCTCAAGTTTCTCAAGTCTCACTTAGAAACTTGAGAAGCTCTGGGCGACCGTCAGGTGACGGTACATCTGCCATGGAGTCAGAGAGCACACAGGTCAGTTTCCTGCCCGAAATAAATACCGATGAATCCAGTGGGCAGTTCTGACCGTGGCACAATTATGGAGCTGCCAAGATGCATCTCAGGCTCCTGGGCCTTTTCTTCTCTTCCGTGGGGCCTCCTGCTTGCGCTTGCTGGCCCATGGCTTGCTCACTGAGCAGAGGTTGATGGCAGCTGTTCAGTGCCCTCCTCAGTGCCAGAACTCCAGCTGTGGGAGGCTGGTGCCTTGGCTTCACACACTCACAGTTGCCGGTGAGGTCTGCGAGCAGGAGGCCCGTGCCAGCCCCGCCGCTGCTGTGGGAGATGCGCCCTTGGGGCTGCTCCTGTGGGCACTGTGGACTGCGAGGAGCACTCTGCAGCCCTGGGATGATAAGACTCACATATGGGAGGTCTGACAGCTCTACACCCACTGCAGGAGCCTTAGTGCCGCTACACTGGGGTGATGTGGCTGCCTGCAGGGAGTGAGTTGTCCACCTGAGTCACCTAGGACCATGCTGGTGCACAGTGAGCCCAGACAGCGGGGTTAGATGTCATCATCTTCCAGGGGGACAGTGTGAGGGGAAACGGAGACATGCGGCTTGGCCTCTGTGTCTCCACATATGCACGGTGCTTGGCCCCTGAGAGCTGAGCCTCCATGGCCAACCTCACCCAGGCCCACCCGCTGCCCTCTGTGGGGCTTGTGTCAGGACACACGGCCACTGCTTGATGCCCAGAACCAGTGGACCGTGCCCAGTGTCCAAGTGCCCAGTGCCAGCAGCCAGACCTGTTCTTTCCATGCAGACAGGCTGGCAAGACAGGGAGCCGGGGAGGTGGGAGGACACTGGCTATCGCCGACCGTGCCTGAGTCTTCCCAGCCAGGCTGTTCTGGAACCTGAGGCCACAAGAGACCCAGCCCACATGTGGATCACAGCAGGGACAGGTCCGGGATCCAGTGCCCGGCTCCTGCATACACCAGCCCTGACTGTGCCCTTATGGTGAGGACAAGCATATCGCTGGTGGTGTCAGCCTGTGGATAACTGGAAGTCAATAATTAGGCAGTTGTTCTGAATTTGGGAAATTCTCCCAGGCCACCCAGTTTTACCAAGCAGAACCTTAAAATACAGAGGCTGATGGTCCTCATTGGCAATGCTCAGGATGGGAAGTGTTTCCAATTTGGGTCTGGGGTGGGGTTTTGGACAGACATTTGAAAGCTGATCACGAGCTGTTTTGGGTGGAACTCAAATCCAGTCAAGCACGGGAGCGAGTTCAATGTCCTGTGCACCTTAGACACAGTCTGAAGGGGGATTCTGTACGATATTTCCGGTTTATAGTTTGACTGTGACCTGTTATGTGAGATCAGGTGTGGAGTTTTTCCACCTGCGGCATCATGTTGCTGCTCAGAAGTTTTTCAGAGTTCAGAGCAGTTTGGGTTAGAGACACCCGGCCTGTGCCTGGCTGCCCTGGACCTGGGCAGCCCCACCCAGTGCCACCCAGGAGGCCCTTGACCAGCTTTCTTTTGCTGAGTCACAAACCACCCCAAAACTTGTGGCATAAAGCAACCACAGGCACTGTGTGCCAGGTGCTGTGGGTGGACAGTCGGGTGGTCTCCCTTGGGCTTGTGGCCAGAGCTGTGGTCCCTGGGTAGCTGGCACTTGGTGGCCAGATGGGGCTTTTCCATGGCTCACCTGCTTGTTAGGATTTCAAGGCACCCCCCCCAGCAGTGCCCTGTCCTCATGCATGTGGCTGCCAGTGTGTGGCAGAGGACCCCGTGCACATGTTGTGTGGCATGGCAGGGGAGGTGGGGAGGAGATCCAGCTTCACGCTGGATGCCACACCTTGGTCAGTGCCGCTGCCTCTGCCTGTTGCTGCTGAGCCAGGCACAGCCCTCACAGGAGGCTGGAGAGACCATGCTGCGTCTCTGCATCACACTGAGGAGAGGGCACAGATGCAGGCTGGGGCAGCACCCTCCACCGCCGCTGGCCCTGTGTGAGGCCGGTGTGAGGTACTTCCTGACCCACAGAGACGCAGAATGGACAAGACCAGGAGTGACGGCCTGAGAGCAGGCGACGGGCTCAGACCCAGGGCCCAGGATGGTGTGGTCCTGGTCTCCAGCTGTCCTGCCCCTTCTCCATCCTCGCCACTGCCCCAGGACTGTGGTCAAGGGCATCCTGGAGGTGCCAGCGGGCCCCTCTGTGTCTCTCATGTGTGCCCTGAGCTCACTGTGCAATGAATCCTGCCAACAGGCCATGGCCAGCCTACCGGTGTTCCCTGCACCCTCTGCACTCACGGCCAGCCCAGCCTAGCCCACAAGGGCTCTGGGCTCCGAGCCTGTGCGGAGGTGGCCTCCGGAGTTGAGAAAGCCAAGAGCAGAGCAGACAGGGCAGCCGTGCCTTGCAGCAGCGGGTAACACCATTCAGTGGAAGGACGGTCTTTCTACGCAGTGGCAGCGTGCTGTGTGGGCCCTGAGGGATTGTCACTTTGTACCTGAAGAGCAGGAGAGGAGGGTTCCAGGTCGTCCACCCCAGGGAAAGTTTGGGGTGCAAAGCAAAGAGTGAATCACTGGCCTCCCAGGAGCCTTCACTATGCATGGTGGAGACAAGGCTGGAAAATGCAGAGTGTTGTCAGACCATGAGCCCGGAACCCTTGTGGCATTTGGCCTTCTTGTTGCTGGAAGGACATGCCTAGAGCCTCCAAGGTAAATGAAGAGAGGTTCATTTGGTTCATGCCTTTAGAGGGCACAGTCCACGGTAGAGGCTCGGAGGCAGACATGGCATGGCAGAGGGCCTGGTGGGGGAAAGCTGCTTGGGCCACAGCACCCAGGAGGCAGAGAGAGAAGGGAGAGGCCAGAGAGGAGGAGCCACCTCCAGGCTACCTCCCGATGGTCGTTCAGCGTGGACGAGTCCACGGAGGAGCCCAGCATCCCATGACCCAGTCACCTTCCAAAGCCCCTCGTCAACACACTTTGGGGGCCACTTTAGATCTCAGCCATGACAACAGGTGTGTGGATGAGGGCTGTGTTCTTGGGCAGGAAGGAGCCAGGATGCCACAGCACTGGCACCTGTAGTGACTTCATGACTTTAACCCCAACTGACACCAGCTCCTTTGCTGTTAGAAGATCCTCCCTGCAGAGGGCAGGTCTCGTGTCCCTGGGTCCCGGAGGCCAAGGTGGCCACGGCACGAGGCAGAGAGCTGGGAGGACCGGGGCGCACTGAGTGCGTGGCCTCTGGGGAGAAAGTCAGGGTGCCTATAGGCATGTGCCACCCCTCCCCCACCGCGCCCCCTGCCCTGTGTATGGCTGCAGGGCGTGGCAGAGGCCTTTTGCACGTGTGCTGTGTGACTGCGTGTGATGTTCTGATGCGCACTGACCTCCCTTGTCCCTCTGCAGCTGGAGCTCTCCAACACCGCCGTCCTGCACCAGATGCGGCGGGACCAGGTGAGCGACACCTGCCGCGCCAACAGCGCCACCAGCCGCAAGCGGAGGGTGCTGACGCCCGGTGACCTGAAGCACCTGGTGGTGGACGAGGACCACGAGCTCATCTACTGCTACGTGCCCAAGGTGGCATGCACCAACTGGAAGCGACTCATGATGGTGCTGACGGGCCGCGGCAAGTACAGCGACCCCATGGAGATCCCAGCCAACGAGGCGCATGTCTCTGCCAACCTGAAGACCCTCAACCAGTACAGCATCCCCGAGATCAACCACCGCCTGAAGAGCTACATGAAGTTCCTGTTCGTCCGCGAGCCCTTCGAGAGGCTGGTGTCGGCCTACCGCAACAAGTTCACGCAGAAGTACAACACCTCCTTCCACAAGCGCTATGGCACCAAGATCATCCGGCGCCAGCGCAAGAATGCCACGCAGGAGGCGCTGCGGAAGGGCGACGACGTCAAGTTTGAGGAGTTCGTGGCCTACCTCATCGACCCGCACACCCAGCGCGAGGAGCCCTTCAACGAGCACTGGCAGACCGTCTACTCCCTCTGCCACCCATGCCACATCCGCTACGACCTTGTGGGCAAGTATGAGACCCTGGAGGAGGACTCCAATTATGTCCTACAGCTGGCGGGTGTGAGCAGCTACCTGAAGTTCCCCACCTACGCCAAGTCCACGCGAACTACTGATGAGATGACCACGGAGTTCTTCCAGAACATCAGCTCCGAGCACCAGACGCAGCTCTACGAAGTCTACAAACTCGACTTTTTGATGTTCAATTACTCAGTGCCAAGCTACCTGAAACTGGAGTGAAGGGGAGGGTGGGCAGGCGGGCGGGAGAGGGAGAGAATCATGCTTTTTAATTTAAGATTTTTTTATTTGTCAAAAGAATTCTATGGATATTGGGTTATTTTGTAAATTAATATTTCTTTGGGGAAAGATGCTGCGAGCAGCATGGTGAGAATTATTTAAAAACCCTTCACAGGGAAGGACGGTGTCTCGGCAGGGGACAGATGAGGTATCCTTGTCAGACTTAGAAGCAAGGACCGAAACACTGTCTGTTTTTCATTGTGTCCTGGTGAATCCAACGAAGTGTGCACTCCCTAAAGTCTAATGAATATTATTTATAGTTATTTAAAGTCGGTCTCTGTATAGATTTCTTTCTGTGGAAGCAGCATGCTGGCGCCCTCCTGGAAGAAATCTATGGTTCCTGCTTTGCTACAGCTCATCAGGGCCTGGTCTTTTCTTCATGCCAACCTCTCTTGGCATCAGTGGGCACAGTCCTGGTGATGTGTGTGGATGGCACCTTCTCAACATTCTGCTGGAAGGAGATAGGTGGCTCATGCACTCAGAAAGAGGTGTCTTCATGGGGTGAATTGCAAATCGATGTCGATCAACCTGAACATCCCTTGCCCTAAAGAAATGTGATTTTTTAAACCCACAGAAATTATTTTTAACCCACTAAGTGTAGCAGTTATTTCACCAGCATCAGGTTTTTTAAAGGAAATTTTAGCTGGAAGTGCCCATTTTAGAGAAGGCAAATTGGCTGTTGCTTTAGTGCCAATGGGTATTTACTGAGCATCTGCTATATTCTAGACCATGGTGGGCCCTGCAGAGACAGCACTGAGCAGACTTGCATTCTTGGCCCTGTCGAGGCTGTGCGTGGACACAGAGAGTCCGGCTTGTGGTGAGCAAAGGCCCCCGGGGGGCACCGGCTTCCTGAGATCTCTGCTCTTCCTGAGCACCGGCACACTGGCATTTCCTTATGGCTCAGATTTGAAAGCCACAGATTATGCTGCCTCACTTGATGAGTCCTCTGAGCACGCTGCCCCCACAGGAAGTGGAAAAAACATCCCCACCCTGAGCAGCTCCAGCTTCATGGTAGCAGCTGCCTTGAACCCAGAACTCACTCAGCAGGCTGAGCATGGACGAGTGCCGTGATGGATTGGTGATGCCTGCCCTGGACAAGGAAGAAGACACAGCCCAGCACCCCAAGGGCTTCCTGCTCAGTGTATATCAGTGACATCCAGGGATGCAGGGCTTGCAGTGTCTGGCGTTCTAACCCCCCTAAAGGGCAAGGCTACCCAATCCTCCCATGTCTGGGGAGGCTCAGCCCCCAGCAGCACCATTATGACCGCCACATGTAACAGCAGGGACAGCCTCGCTCCTCTTTAACCTGCGCTCCCTCCCTTCAGGCCATAGGTTTGCCATATTTGCTCCTTGCTAATTAACATATTCCCAGCCACTTTTCAGCGTCTCAGCTGGAGCTTCAGCCACGTCCTTCCATCCACCCATCTGTCCCTTGGACAGCCAGTGGATGAGTCTCTGGCCGACACTGTAAATAATAATAAGGGTGGTTGAGTTTCGGTTTTTGTTCTGGTTTTTGATGTAGCATGTAGTGAAGGGGTGAGAATATTCTAAGGAAAAAAAAGTAATTTATTCACAGAAACGGTTACAGTTGTATTGTGAGGGTTGCAGCAAGCCAGCAGGCAGCAGGAAATGGTTTTATTTAGCAGGAGTGAGGAGCATTCTGGGAGGTGGCTGAGCTGCTTCCCTGCGGCGCCGCCCGCTCCCTGGGCAGACGCCCTCTGTGTGACAGGTGGAGTACACACCTGAGCCATCCCTGGAGCTGGGGGCTGGGCCAGGCAGGGGATGCTGTCCCAGGAACAGGGCTTCTGCTCGGGTACAGACTGTGTAGCATCTCCTACAACGTGCTTTCTGGGGCATGGAGCTGGAGTGAAAAAAATGAAGGTTTTCATGGCCACACGTCCTCAGGAAGCAAAGTGAGACCAGTCTGCAGGACTCATGGGAACCTTGAACATGCACTGGGCTTTCCACATCCATGAGAGCAGGTCGCCTGAGAGCCAGGTCCTGGGGTACACTGGGCTTAGGGTGATATGGCCTGTTTGAGGCTGGCAGGGGTGAAGCTGTCCACTCCCCAAACAACAAATAGAACCCAAAGAGTGCCACAGCCCGTGCTTTACAAAGTGAATTAAACGCCTGCCTGAGTGCTGGGATCCGATCCGCCCTCCCTGGGAAGGGCTCGCAGATCGGCTGGCTGCTGCTCCCTGCTGTCCCGGAAATGCTTGGCGATGTCTGTCAGCTTCTCTCCCCCGGCAGCTGTGGGGCCACTGTGCCTTGTTCTGTTTTGGGTTCACACTTAATTTTCTAATAACAAGTGTTTTAAAATACTGATCCAAATGTTTCTGCAGAGCCCGGAAAGTGGCAGGGAACCGCTTGGCGCAGGCTGCAGAAAGTACGTCTGTCCGTGCTGGTGAGGCTGGTGAGCCGGCTCCGCTGTATCCCAGGAGCTGTCCAGGGGCGCAGTGTGGACAAGGACAGTCCTCCCACCCTCTGTGCCACAGGCTCGAGTCCCCAGCCTTGCTGGAGCCCCTCCACCCACCCCAGCTGGTCTGGGAGCGGGGCAGCCGCACCCGGTGCCCCCTACCCCCAGTGAGTCTCCTGGCCTGCATGCCAGGGTGCTGGGCCTGTGGTGACACCCATGCCCCTGGGAGCCTGGCATGGGAGCACGGCGTCTGCACCTCACCCTCGCTCCTGAGCACTGAGCTGAGCCGGCAGGTGCTGGGCCAGGGAGCGGCAGAGGGTTGCAAGAGTCGCAGTGCTACCCCGCAGAAGCAGCGGGGCTGTGCTCACCCTGCCAGCCCTCATGGAGGCACAGGCCTCCCCCTCCTCTGCAGCCCTGCCCCCACTCCCGTCCCTGCCCCGGTCAGCTGGACTGACCACTGGCTCCTCAGGTGCCCACCACAGAAGGTGCCACCCGCACTGTCCCGCACTCCGGGCCGCACGCAGGCCTGCACTCAGCATCCTCCGGGGCACGGGGTCCCGTATCTCTGCAGGGCAGGCCAGCGGGTAGCAGGAGAACTGGACCCCGCCAGCGTCCAGAGCGCGACATGTTCATGCACCTTCTCCAGGAAAAGCCATTCGAGCCCGATTATTTTTCTAAGTAACTTCAATTAAATTGAAGAAAAAGAGAGGGTGGTCTCCGTGTGCTTTGTTCATGGCTCACAGACAAACTGAGGATGGGGCGGGCAACTGGCACTAGGGGGCAGCTGTGAGCACCTCTGGCCCACCGGGCCTGGCCAAGCCCTGGGGCCCAGCCTCTGCACAGGGGTTGTAGGGAAGCCTGTCTTCCTTCCTTTCCCTGTGAGGTTGGCCCCGGGGGTAAGTCGATCGTAGAGCCCCCTTCAGCTCCACCCTGGCTCTGAGTGAGCCACACTGCAAGCCCAGGGTCCCTCCTGAGGCCTCACAGTGTTCCTCTGGCATCAGAATGGCGTTGTCTCACTCTGTTTCCTGCTGCTACAGCCAAATCCCCAAGGTATTTTATAAAGTGACACAGTACAGGTGGTAGAGCCCACCCAGTGTGGCAGTGTCTGTGCAGGGGACAAAGACAGACGTGGCCACCGGCAGCAGCAACACATGGGCAGCTCAGGGTGATCTTCACTGTGTGCCCGGAACACCCAGAGTCCAGGGAGAGGAGCCTGGTCCCTCCCGAGGCCATCCCTGAGACCCCAGTCACCTTTGCCTAAGCTCCACCACTCAAGATGCTACAACACGTGACTAAATCTCAGACACAGGCTTAAAGAAACATGCTCCAAATGTGCTCAGTGAGCCTTTTTTTTTGGGGGGGGGGGATATGGGATCGAACTCATGACCTATGCTTGCAAGGCAGGCAACGGGACCATTGAACTAAATCTCTGGCCCTTCATGAGTTTTGATGGTCAAAATAATTTCTATTTCTCCAAAGAAGAAATCTTACTTAAAGAAGGTTATTTCATTGTTCAGGTTTCTTTAAATGTGGAATCCAGACGCTTCACAGGATTGCCGGGTGAAATCCACTGCATTTTCCAGCAGTGCCAGTTTGGATTCTGACCTGCCCACCCCTCAGCAGCTCTCCAGGCCATAAACTGGTTCCCATCATCCTGGGGTCCCCATAGTCCTTGCCCTGGTCCCCCTGGTGAGAAAGTGCAGACGACAGGGCTTTGTCATCTCACATTTGTGACGAGTGAGAGGCTTCCTCTTCTAAACAGTGAGAGGCTGGGGCTGGGGATTTAGCTCAAGTGGTACCATGCCAACCTTGGACACACAAGGCCCTGAGTTTGATCCCCAGTACCACAAAAAAAGTGCCACTAAACAGTGAGAGGCTGTGACTCTGCCATTGCCTTTTTCTGTGGGATCTGGGCACTGTGGATGTTGGCACAAGCAGAGCAGGGTGAGGGATCCTGAAACAGCCTCTTGACCCAGCCCCACCAATCATGAGCTTACTGAGTCACAGATGCCCTCTGCCTGGCACTGTAGGAAGTGCAGAGATCAGGAGCCATTGGCCCGACAGGCCCTGGAGGTGACCATGGCCTCACTTCAGGGCAACAGGACGGGTGGCAGGTCATTAGCAAACGATGCCACCAAGCCCCATGTTGGGAAGAGCTTTCTTTTCTTATGCTTTCCTACATTTCTGGTAGCAGAATAACTTCTATGATAATAGGCTTTGTTGGATGCTAAGAAGTCATTTAAATGTTAACAATACCATGTCAGCTTCCAGAATCATTTTCTAAAATAGTCGTGGAGCAGTTAGGCGAGGAGGCCTGAGTGAGTGGGAACTAGCCTCAGGGTTGGGCAGATACATGTCTCAGAACCCTTCCCCCAGCGCCAGTCTGAGCTGTACCCACTGTGGGCCAGTGGCTCTGGCCCCAGGGTCTTGAGGCCCTAGGAGACAGTATGACCTACTGGAAGCTGAAGACAGATTTGGCCTTTGTCTTTGATAGAGCTTCCCAGACACCTCTGGTCTGTGGTCACAGATCCGTCTGGTAGGACACAAAGGGGTAAAGCAGCCTCCTCCATCTCATGGTCTCCACCGAAGGGTAATTACCACCCTGGTCCCTAACTATGACAGCCCATGGCAGAGCAGCCAGGGGACACGGTGAGAGATGGCCCACTGTCTCCACATGCATGGCAGGCTAGGGACTGTCCTGAATTCTTTGCTGCTGTCTTCATGGAAAGGGAACAGAGCTGTCTGTAATCTACAGGAATCATTTCCTCCCTGGTCTCAGTTTCCTTTCTCTAAAATGAAAAGCAGTGAGTTATATTTGTGGTTTTGCTTTTTCCATTTTAAATTTAAATTTGCTTTTTCCTCTTTGTCCTGAGTGGGCCAGTCATGGTAGCACATGTCTATAATCTCAGCATTTGGGAGGCTGAGGCAGGGGGACCATAGTGAGCTCAGGGTCAGCGTGGGCTATATAGTGAGGTCCAGGCCAACTTGAGCTACATAGAATTTGTTTCAAAAAAATTTTTTTTTAATTTTAAAAATTAATTGGTCTGGGGCCAGAGATTTAGCTCAGTGGTTTCAGGCACCTGCCTACCAAACACAAGGTCCTGAGATTGATCCCTGGTAACCACATACAACAATGCCAGGTGTGGTGACTCATGCCCACCAGCAATCAGTACCACACACCACAATGCCAGGCATGGTGGCTCACACCTATCATTTCAGCACTCAGGAGGCAGAGGCAGGAGGATTACTCTGAGTTCAAGGCTTGCCTGGGCTACATAGTGGGTTCAGGGCCAGCCTGGACTACAAAGTGGGACCCTGTCTAAAAAAAAAAAATTTTTTTTTAATTGGTCTGCGTGTCCCACACTCGTAGGGAGAAGCAGCAATGCTGAATGTGGTAGTTTGAGGCCTCACCCAAACTCTTACCCATGAATTACCGCGAACCTCCATGGGCCCCAAGGTTCTAAGGAGCACTTTGAAAACCACAGAACTGGCTGACTTTGGAGGCATTTAGCCTTATCTGGTGTCCACCCAAGTCCTCCTCTGCAGCTCCTGACGCTTTCTGCTGAGAAGATGGCCAAATAACTGGTACCCTGGAGGTTAAACACTGAATCAAGTGGCGTCACTGACCCTGCATTGAGGGATATGATGAATAGTAAAATGGAGAAAAGAAAAAAAAGGGAAGAAAAAAGAACGAGATGCAGAAAAGAAACAGCTCACGCCTGAATTCAGGACTGGCCAGTTTACCCTTCGCCTCCCAGCGGGCTGCCAAGGTCAGAACAGCTCCGATTCCTACAAAAGCCCATGAATTTGAAATTCACAGACTGGAATGGAAAGCAGTCTCTGTATTCAGTTCCTTTCTGGCTCTTTTGTTTTTTGAGATAACAGAGCGTCTGGTAATGCAAGAAGCGCGAGGGGTCTGGATCCAGATCAGAAGCCAGGATGGAAGCAGAGGTCCATCAGGCTGAAAACCACCCTAAACCCGCACCGCCGCTCAGGGGGCGGAGAAAGAAGAGCACTTCCTGTAACGCAGGAAATGACGTTATGTGTGGCACCATGAGCGGCGGGGCGGTGGGGTTATTTCCAAAATGATGCGCTTTCCTAAGGCAGGGTTATCCTCACGTCACTGTTATGAGCTGTCCTGTGGTTTACCATGGGCCACGCCGTGTGCTGATCCTCACAGCACCTGGCAAAGCAGGATGAGAAGGGAAGCATTAGAACACAGCAAACAACTCCGCTGAGAGACTCCCAGTGCGCGGCTGCAGGCTCCAGGCCCAGCCCCAGGCTCCGAGGCGGCTCTGAGGCCAGGCATCGCTGCTGGGCTGACAAGGAAGAAGCCTGGAGTCTAAACCAGGCAAAGACGTGCCACAGGGAGGCCCAGACACAGAGGTGAGCTGGGCCAGGGTGCGGTTAAGTGAACACAGGGTAAAACAGAAAAGGGCAAAGTTAAGGCTGGAATAGTCACAGAAAACTACACCTGTCCACCAAATCAGTTGTTTCTCATCACACTCGGGAGGCTGACGCGGAAGCATTGCTACAAGCTTGAGGCGACATAGTGAGCTCCAGGCCAGCCTGGGTTATGCAGTGAGGCCCTGTGGTGGCCTCCTACCATCAGTCCTCCGGCACCGAATAGTCTGTAGTGAACTTGGAGCTGACCCAGCCTCCTCTTACCCACCTCAACTGTACAGAAACAGCCATCACATGCATACCAGGCTTCTTGCCCATCCCGTGCCTATGAAGGGTGCCAACTACATGAAAATCCTAGGACTCAAGATGGAGGACTGGTGGAGAACAGGACTGTTAATAGGCCATCGCCAGGTGGCTGGCACATACAGTAAAAGGAAACTACAACTTCTGGGGGTTTTGGTGATGTGCATTGAAATCCCAGTGAGTTGAGAGGCTGAAGCAGGAGGACCACAAGTTGGAGGCCAGGATGGGCCACTTAGACCCTGTCTCAAAAAAAAAATGATAAATAGCCAGGCAAGGTGAGTTGTGCCTGTAATCCCAGCACTCAGAGACACAGGCAGGAGGATTGCTGAGTTCGAGGCTTGCCTGGGCTACAGAGTGAGCTCAGGGTTAGCCTGAACTACAAAGCGAAACCCTATCTCCAAAAAAAAAAAAAAGATAAATATAGACACAGTCACATGCATATATGTGCATAAAACAGAAGCAAAGAGGACTGTTAGGAAAATTATCCAAGTATGACACATGAGTAGCGGTTTTTTATATTTTATTCTTAGTATCATGATCTGTATTTGGTATTTAAAGCAATAAAAACTTTTTTAAAATTTCAAAACCTTTCTTAAAAATTAAATATCGGACCGGATATTTAGCTCAGTGGCTCCAGTGCCTGCCTAGCAAGTACAAGGTCCCTGGTTCAATCCCTGGCAACCACATACAACAATACTGGGCATGGTGACTCACACCCACCAGTAATCAGTACCACATACCACAGTGCCAGGCATGGTGGCTCACACCTGTAATCCCAGCACTTGGAAGGCAGAGGCAGGAGGATTGCTGAGTTCAAGGCTTCCCTGGGCTACATAGTGAGCTCAGGCATAGCCTGAACCACAAAGCCAGGCCCTGTTTAAAAAAAAATGTTAAATATCAAATCATACCAAACGCTATGTGAATTTCAGTTTATTTCCAGATGAAAGAAAAACTAAATTAGAATCCAAGGATCTAGGGGTATAGCTCAGTGGCAGAGGGCTTATCCAGTGTGCGTGAGGCCCTGGTACAGCTGGAGGAGGGGTTGAGCGGAGGAGGGGGTCTGGTCTTGGCCCACAGCATGGAGGCTGCTCGGGAGCTTCCTGGAAGTGTGGTCTGACAGCCTACACACACTGCTCCATTTGAAGGAGCGCCTGGTGACCCACACTTAGGCTTCCACTGGAGTAGCCCTGGGAAGGGCAGTGTGGTCTGAGGTGTGTGGTCAGGCCAGCGGGGTCTGGTCATGTAGGTTGTGCACCGCACAAAGGGAGGCTGAGGTTAGGGCTGACATTTGACTTTTATCTTGAAAAGGGTACACTTTGGTCCTGCTTGTCAAGTTATGTGCCCTGGGGCTGGGACCCCCAGAAATGCATTGTTCTAATTTGCCCAATGGCCTCCGAGGGCCTCATGCGGCTTCTGCTGCGGCCTGGGTAGACTAGCACATTACGCCTTATCTGTTATTCTGAAATCCACAAAGCCCTCAAAGGTTGTTTGTTGTTTGTTTGTTTTTCCCACAGATGTGCTGCAAGCTTAGGTGGCAGCAACCTTGGCTAACATGAGATTCATTCTTTTGTGGCTTTGTTTTTGTTTCTGAGACTGGCCCAGGCTGGCCTCGAACATGCAGCAGACCTTCTGCCCCAGCCTCCCAAGTGCTGGAATCACAGGCAGAGACTCTACCTTTCTCCTGCTCACTCTAATTCCTGTTTTCAGATGAGGTCTGGGCTTTGCTGTAGAAGGTGATATAGAAGCAGCCACCTGCTGTCTCAGGTGTGAGGTGGTACCTGCTACCAGCATTCTAATTCCGACTGTGAAACACGTCTGCCCCGCGGGGTTGGGATGAGGGTTGAGAATCTGTACTGCATCCATTTTGCAGATGGGGAAGCTAAGATTGGGCAATAGAGCCAGTTTCTGAGTAGCCTATGAGGAAAGACCATGAGTTTGGCCAGGACTGTGGAGCGGGGTACAGGGCTCCAGTCCCTGTTCAGCAGCAGCCCTCGGAACAGAGGCAGGAGGGGCTCGGGGCGCTGCTCCGTAGGCAGCTGTCTGTACCACCTCGGGTGCTGGGCCGTCAGGTGACAGGAGTCAGGAAATGCGCTGTGGCATGAGCAGAACCCAGATAGAACCGAGCTCCAGCCAACAGCCGGGGAAGCCGAGGCCTCCGACCTGATCTGCAGCCCAGGAGGGGACACAGGAGCCCAGGCCTGCTTGCCAGGTTGCTGCCTCACCCCAGCAGCAGAGCCTGTGTGCCGGAGCACATGGGTGAGAAGTGGCTCAGAAGCATCGTGATTCATTTCCGGGTCTTTCCACTGCACATACATTGGAATCACACACTTAGGGGTGTTTGTCATTGTAGAGGATTTCATATAGACCCATTCGCATCTTTTTTTTTTTTTTTTTTGCTTTTTGAGACAGGGTGTCGCTTTGTAGTTCAGGCTGGCCCTGAGCTCACTATGGTGCCCAGGCAAGCCACCGTGAACTCAGCAATCCTCCTGTCTCTGCCTCCCGAGTGCTGAGATTACAGGTGTGAGCCACCACGTCCGGCATTGTGGTATGCGGTGTTGATTGTTGGTGGGCGTGTCTCCACACCCAGCATTATATGTGGTTACCGGGGATTGAACTCAGGACCTTGCGCTTTCGAGGCAGGTGCCGGAACCACTGAGCTAACCCTCCGGCCCCCCATTCGCATCTTTTTTGGAGGAAAATTTGGCTTGCCCTTTTATTTTCATTACAAAGTCTTTGCAAGAGTGAATGTTTTTATTTTCATTTTTATTTTTATTTTTTTGCTTTTTGGAGACAGGGTCTCGCTTTGTAGTTCAGGCTGGCCCTGAGCTCACTAGGGTGCCCAGGCAAGCTGCCGCGAACTCAGCAATCCTCCTGTCTGTGCCTCCTGAGTGCTGGGATTACAGGCGTAAGCCACCACGTCCGGCATTGTGGTATGCGGTGTTGATTGTTGGTGGGCGTGTCTCCAGGCCCAGCATTATATGTGGTTACCAGGGATCGAACTCAGGTCCTTGCGCTTGCAAGGCAGGTGCTGGAACCACTGAGCTAACCCTCCGGCCCAATGTTTTTATTTTTGATGAAAGCCAGTTTGCAGTTTTTGTTTTCTGTTGGATTCTTTGTGTCCTGCTATGGTTGGGATGTATTCCCCAGGGGCCCTGAGTTAAAATAAAGTTGAATCATTTTCTGGGCACCATTACAGTTTTATCTGATGAAAAGAAATGAAATTAAACTGGCTGGATGCTATTGCTCTTTAAGTAAGCGGGGCATGGTGGTACACACCTGTGCTCCCAGCACTCTGGGAGGCTGAGGTGGGAGGATCACGAGTTCTAGCCCAGCCTGGGCAACTAAGCAGCGTGGTGAGACCCTGCTCAGATAAAAACTTTTGAAAGGGCTGAGGTGAAGTCCAGTGTGGAGACCCTACAAAAAATCATCAGGTAAATCACAGTTTAATTCTTCTCAATAAAAGGCAACTAAGTAACACGAGACAAGCACATGGATTAGTCATAAATAAGTTTGGGTTTCTTACACTAGACAGTCTGACTTGCATATATATAAATATCAAGGGATAGAAAAGCAGAATTTCATTTTTTGAGGACATTTGCTTAAGATTTCAAGTTAGCAGAACAAAGCATGTAACCTGTTCTGCAGTTCTTGCTGTGGAATTTCCCTGCTGTCTCTTGAAAATCAACCTGGAGCCCCCACTGCCAGGCTCCCCGCCCACCTCAGTGACTCCGTCACTTCTGTTTACTTTCTCAGTGTAAACTCAGTAGGGGTGCCCCGCAAAAAGTTTCATATGTTCTTTTCTTTGTATTTTGCTAGCAGAACTGTACCTTTTGTCCTCAGACAGTTCAGCATCTGAATTTTGCTGTGTATGAACTGCCTGCTCACAATCTTGTGCCGTGGGACTCAGAAAGAGAGGCCTAGATGGCCAAGCCCCAGGGCCTTCTGGAGGGGCGGCCGTGGCATCTTCTCTTCAGAGCTCACCCCGCATTTGTCAGCATGCTGCTTTAAAGACGCTGCTGAACCCTGGTCTTAATTCTGGCAGTAGCTTGTCTGCACGCACAGGGTTTCGGCCTTCTAATTTAAACACAACGAATACATTAGCATCTCCCGCTATCCCCTAGGACATCTTTAATTGCCCCTGCAGCTTGGTTTCTCTTTATTTGCATAGCTGCTGTTATAAATGTTAGCATCTGGATTCCTCTTCTTCCTGGTTCTCCTTCCATGGGGCTTTAAGTTGCCCAAGACATTGCTGACGGCCCGGGGTTCTTTTGCTCCATCTGAGTGGAAATCTCGAGTCAGCAAAGTACAGCCCTGCTGGTGCTGATGATGCCAGAGAGTGGGGCGCAAGCACTGTGCTGCCGGCGCTGCTGTCCAGGGCCGGTCTGCGCCGGACATGTGGGTCAGCCCTGCCTCTGCTCTTTTCTGCAGCTGGTCTGTGGTGCTCTCCTGGGGTTAATAACCTCTAGTGTTTATTGTTCTGCCTTTTGAGATAACCACTCTGTCCACACTACTCAGAAACCTGAGTAGATTACAGGACTTTCAAATCCCACATTACCAGAAATAAATCCCGAACAAGCCTGTGCACAACAGGGAGGTGGTCCACAGAGGAGCCTCCTAGACTAAAACTTCCCAGGGGAAGGGGCTGCTGCTTATATACCCGCTTTGGGCCTGTGATTGGCCCAAATTCAGCCCTGCTGATTGGTCCAGTGCAGACCTGTGACTGGTCCAAGTGGGTTCAGGCTCCCTGCTACTCTGAGAGGGGAGAGGGGTTGGGAGCACTGTCACTGAGAGCTGTCATCTGTCTGGGGCTGAAGCGAGGCTGTGTTCATCGCTGGAGGGAGCCCGGGGTGGGACAGTGTCCGCTCCCTCACCTTGGCCAGGTCAGGCCCCCAGCTGCTTCTTCGCAGAGGAGCTGGGCATTGGGGCGGCGGGAGCTGGGGAGGGGCTTCCTGTCCTCCTCATGGCCAGGCCTGCTTTGTCACCACTGCCCTCTCGGAGTCTGGCATGGTGCCTCCCGGGCTGATGTGTTCACTTCAAAGTAACTAAAGCTATGCAGGCCGCACAGCCATATGTGGACTCACTGAGTGATCTGACCCCTTTGAAGGGTTCGTTTGAGCCTCTGGCCAGACACTGAGCCAGCTGTGATACCCACACCCAGAATCCCAGCACTTTGGGAGGCTGAGGCAGGAAGAGCAAAAGGTCAGGGCCAGCCTGGGCAACGTAGTGATTCAGACAGACCTTATCTCATAATTCAAAAAGTACAAATAAAAAGGGCCTCCACTGGAAGGCTCCGGGTTCAAGCCTCAGTACATTTAAAAAAAAGAAGGAGACAGAGGTGTGTTTGTATCTTGTACTCACATCTTCCCACTGCTATAGCTGCCTGGGAGGCACGGAGTGCAGAGACCACTGCGTCTTCTGAGGGCCTGTGTCCAGCTCAAGTCTGCCCGATCGAGGCCCCAGCTGGGCCAGCGGACAAATTCCTGCAGCTCCCTTTCTAAAAGAAAGGGCAGCCTGGCCTGGGTCAAAGGTGAGGTAGAGGTCAACCCAGTCTTCAAAGGCAAGCAGTGGGCCCAGCCGGACCCCGCCACTGGCTTCTCTAGCTGTTGTGCTGCTTTCCCACAGCGTCCGGCTTTCATTCTCTACCATCTAAAGGGCGAATTGAAACTGGTTTTGTTCCTGCTCTGTGCTTCTTGCCCTCCTCTTGGTTCTTTCTTTTCTTCCTTCTTCCCTGGGAGGTGAATCTGGGGCCTTCGCACTGGTTACATCCCCAGCCCTTTTTGAACTTTGTGTTAAACTTTTGACACAAGGTCTTACTAAGTCATATTCCTCAGACTGGTTTAATCTTTAAATCCTCCTGCCTCAGCCTCCTAGAGTGCTGGGATTGCAGGTCTGCACCACCAAGCCCAGCTTCTCTTCTTCTTTTATCTCTACAAGTCTCTTACTCTGCGGTTTAAGACAGCCCAGAAATTGTCTTTGTGTGGACGCCCCCTGTGGGGAATTTCTTGTTCCCTCCCAGCACTGAGCCGAGCTGGCCATCAGCTCAGTGGCTTGGTGTGAGGGTGTGAGGCCTTGTCTAGCTTGCCTGACCCTGGACTCCAACCCAGTGTGGCAAAAGAAAGAAGAAAGGTTAGAACATGATATCTAGTCATTTCCACCGGCCTGGCCTGTGCCCTGGGGCTGGGGGTGCATCAAGACCTTGTGTGTCTCAGTTTCCCCAGTTTCCGCGAGGCCCCCCTGGATTAGAATACCTGCTGCTGCGGTTTGGTCCCCATCTGGCTGCATGGCTGCACAGACCTGAGTGACCCCGGGGCCGGCGTGTGCGTGTGTGGACCTCCGTCCTGCCCTTCATGCGCCTCCCTTTTCTTCGGGACATTGTGTCTTCTGCCATCTTCACCTGCCACAGCCTCTCTACCACGCGTCCTGGAGGATCTCGGGGACATCTGGGGAGAACTGGTTAACTTTTTGAAAATCTATTTACACTTAAGAGTTGTGAAGAAGCCAGGAAAGAAGTGTTCTGGATTTCAAACATACACATATGGGCTTCTTTTTATTTATTAACAGCTTTTATGTATTTTCAATATTATTCCCGAAAACAGCTGTTGCTTTGCATTCTTTCACACCTGCCTGTCACTTTGGATTCCACTTGTTAATTTACAACGCTGAACTGCAAGTGATAAGAGCAAAGTGCGAGGCAATTTTCCTGGTTAGAAGTTTCATTTCTGTATCTGAGGGTCGCTCGGCAGCTCTGTGTGTACCTAGCCAGGGTCACAGAAAAGCTGCGGGCTTATTTTCCACTCCTAAGTCCTATTTTTGAGGTGTTGCTAAAAATGCAGCATTTGCCAGACTTGTATTAGCTGAGCTCTGTGGTTTTCCTCCCTTCACTTGTAAAGCTGAAGGAAGTGTATTTTCTCTATCCACTACTGTACTTTTAGTGTTATGCAAATAAATAATGCATATGCAAATAGGAAAGGCATCTAATTTTGTTTCCCCAAAGTCCAAAGAAACCCTCCTGAAAAGCTGAATTACTGTGGCTCGATGGGAAATGTCACACAAACTGGCTTCCTGAGGAACAGTGAGGAGGCCGTGTCCCTCCCCAGGCAGGAAGGAGGATGACGGCGACACTCCGGGTCTCAGGAGGGCGCCCTGTTGGGACTAGACGCGGCTCCTCTGTGCAGCAGACAGAGGGCCCCGCAAACGCCGAGTAGGCCCCACCTGTGTCGCAGGCGGGGAGCCTTCACGCTGCACAGACCGGGCCGGATGCTGCACCGGGCTTAATGGTGAATGTGGCCCCTCCATGGCAGTGAGCTGGTTCAGGCAGGACTGTGGTGGGCGTCTTCCTGCGAGGTCTGGCACAGGTGCCCCGCCCGGTGCACCAGGTCGGAGCTGGAGGAGTCGCTCGGGCCAGGGTGACATCCACAGGCGCCAGGTGTGCCCAGGTTGGTAAGGCGGGTGAGCCTCAAGGTCCTGGCCCGCCTCCTCCACGGACGGGCACCTTAGCCAGGTCCGTCCCGCCCGTGGTCATGTGGGCATCAGGAAGGCCAAGAGGGGAACAACAGCCATGGACCCATCCTCAGATCTTACCCATATTCCCAGGCTGTCCTAGGGCAGCACAGCACGGCATCTTTCCGAGTCTCTGCCGCTGAGACGGAACGCAGCAGCCTGGGGTACTTAGAACAAGAGTGTTGCCTCGCATGTCTGGGCTGGGATCACCAGGGGCACAGGGCCCAGCCTTGGGCTGCGGCAAGCTGGGGCTCGATCGTTAGTCCGGAGCCCCTCCCATGATGCCCTCCGTCACTCACCAGGACAGAGCCTCACGACCAGTCACCCCTGCAAGGTCCATCCACCCTGGTACAGTGGCGATTAAATTTCAGTTCGCCTTCTGGAAGGATCATGCAAGCCACAGGACATGGCAGAGGCACAGCTGATTCTTCTGAGAAAGTGTGGTGCCTGGCACTGCCCACAGGGCTGCACGGCCCAGCCTCTTGCAGTCTACTCCTCTGTCAGGCTCCTAGAGAAAGGCCACTGTGGAAAGGCCCAGCTGCGCCATGACTCCATGGCTTGCCATGTCCAAAGCCACTCTACGCCTCCCTCTTAAATATAAGCAGACGGCCAAGGGTCTCCGAGTCCTTGGGAACGCCATCGCAGGGAGGGGGAAGGTGTGAAGCAAGGAGGAAAAATGATCCAGAGGAAACGGAGAAGACTAGAATAAAGAAAACCCCTAAGCTGAGCTGGCATCTTCTAAGCCGAAAGAAAAGATATTGTTTACATCGAAAAAGAAATGCCAAGAATAAGGAACAGACAGATTTAAAAGTGCTCTTGGAAATTAAAAATAGCTTAGCCAAAACAAATTCTGTTGAAGGACAGGGAGATAAAACTGAAGAATGCTTGCAGAAAGATTCACAAAATTCAAAGAAAAGAGAGATGGGAGAGGTGGTAAATCTACCCAGGACATAGAATTTCCAAATAATAAGAATTCCAGGAAGATAAAACAGTGAGTAGGAAACTATCCAAAAATAGATGGACATTTTCCCAGAAGCAAAGGACAGACTCTGTACTTAGCACGATGAATAAAGAATGCCCACACCAAGAGGTTTATCGATATAAAATTTCATAACACCAGGAATATGCTTCCAGTAAAAAAAATAAAGAAAAGTAGATTCATGAAACTATCTTTTACTAAGAGAAGGGAAGGGATACTATTACAGTCCAACGTGCGTCTTCTGGTTGAAGCTGACACAGCTGAGTTTACCACGCTCTCCTTCCTGGAAATCCATCACAATGATAAAGCAAAGAGAAATTACAGAGAATAAAGTCATGAAGGTGCTGAAATTGCTGAGGATAGGATGAGAGCAGGAGTCTGAATTCTTGGATCATGACTCCCAGAAGGGCAGAAGTAGGTGAGAGCACAAGAGACGCCCCGCCCAAGACTCCTGATAAAGCCCCTTGCTTTACACTCCCCAGAGCCAACAAGCAGGAGGACAGAGGCCGGGCAGGGGGTGAGTCCCGCCGCCTCGGAGAAGAGCATCCAGCAACCGTCCCGCACCCCCGCCAGGCGCGGTGGCGTTTGCTCTTGGACTTGAACCTGGCAAACACCCTCTAAAGAATTGAAGTGCAGTATGGGCGTCTCTGGTGATGGCTGAGTCCTTACGGTAGAGAAAATCACCCCCAGTTGGACACGGAGGACAGAAACGCCATCTGTCGCCTCCTGCCTAACCCGGACCTGCTTCAGTGGAAGCTTTTGCATCGCTGGAACAAAACACCCGACACCACGACTTCAGGCCAACACTGCTATGCTCAGTTTCAGCCCCAGGTCAGCAGGCTCCAAGGAGACACCTCGTGGTGGGCGCACACACACATACACACACACACATGTACGTGCATGCACGCCCAGAGGTGTGGGCATTATCCACTCTGTCCTGCAGGGTAAAGTCAAGTCGAGAGAAAAGTCATGCCAGCTACCTAAACGAATGAACTCAGGTTTCATTACTGAATTTAAATGACCAAAGCATGAACAGTTGGTCCTAAGTGTCCGTGGGGCTTGCAGCTGCAGAGCAGGGCATCTTCTGCTGGGGTTTCTCCGAGACCGACCCAAGAAGACCCACCAGGAGCCTGGCGGCATGACGAAGAGCAGAGCAGCAAGGCCCCTTCCTGAAGAGACGCCCCGGGCTTCTGCTCGCAGCGCAGCGGGGGAGCCCCGAGAAGGGGTGGCTCTGGGGGTCCAGGGCAGCAGGGGTCCCGACACTTGGAGGGGAGTGGAAGAAGAGTGAGGCAGACGGAGAGCAGACCCCGCAGGGCCCCTCCGGCCGGAGAACGTCTTCCGTCAGGGACACGTCGGCCAGAGCGCGGGGGTGGGAGTCAGCGCACAGCTCCCGCAGCTGGCAGCGCGGAGGTAGGGTGGGCTGGGGGTGAGGGTCGGAGGCGGACTTCGGAGCTGCAGGAAGCCCTGGGGCTCGAACATGGCTGTGCATGAAGTTCAGTTCACAGAGGAAAGTTCGGCAGAGTTTTGCTCCTGTTTACAAACCCCATCGGGCGACACCATGATGGTGGCCCTCCTCCCCAGAGCTGCAGAGTTGGGTTCGTGCACTGGGGCAGCAGTGAGCGGAAGGCAGAGCTGATGATGAGCTCTGTGGGGAGGAGAAAGGGCAGGACCGAGGCTGGGGCCTCCGCTCAGGAAGCACGGACGTGGAGGCCTGAGGAGGCCTGTCGGAAGCACAGCTGACAGTCAGGGGCTCGGTTCCAGAGCAGGGGGACTTAATGCTGCCTGGTCAGTCATCATGGGTGAGAACAAAGTTTTCATTGAAAAACACCATTCATGTCGTCCCTGTTTCTGAGTCAGAACAGGGTGCAGCTCAGCTGAAAGCCGCTGGCCCTGAGTCTGCCCCGGCGATGGGACCTTGGGTGTGGTCTCCTCCTCTTCTTCTGTCACGTACACGTCCAGGGGGCCCCGGTCACTCAGCATGGAGGCCACCAGGGGCCTGCCTTGTGAGGTAGGCACTGGCCCTCCTCAGGGTGGTGACCGTCAGGGAGCTGGGCAGGGAGACCCGAGGGGACCTGGGCAGCCTTGGTGTCACCTAATCTCACAAGTGATGTCTACCACTTCCACCTCGTGCTGGTAACTAGGCTGAGTCAGTACGCCCGTCAGCTCACCCCAAGGAGGGGGTCCCATGTGGGCATGGATACCAGGCAGTGGGGTTCATTAGATGTCCCTGTGGCAAAGTCACGCCAGCAGCTGTAAAAGCGTGTAACTTGGATGTCCCGTCCAGGTTGGAAAGTCACTATCAGGACTGAACTGAGTCTTGGGCAGGGACTGAGGGTGTGGCTCAGCAGCTCAGTCCCTGCCCAGCAAGCACAAGTTCCTGAGTTTGATCCTTGGTTTAAAAAAAAAAAAAATGTTGGAGAGTCTTGGGAAAGGCTCATTTCCAGACTGAGGCTACGGGAATGTTTCCAAGAGTTTGTCTGGTGAGGGAGCATGGTGACTCCTACTGTCACCAACACCACAGGGACTGTGCCTCTCTCTCCCCTGGGCTCCCAGTGCCAGCAACGTAATGCCAGGTATCCTCACAGCTTCCTCTTGAAACTAACTTTAGAATCGAAGTACTCCAAGGAGCATATGTTAGTTGGAAGAACCACAGTTTATATCCTAGCTACAGAGAACTGGAAAATGTGATTTGTTAAAATGTATGTTGGGGGGGGCTGGAGATTTAGCTCAGTGGTTCCAGTGCCTGCCTCGCAAGCACAAGGCCCTGAGTTCAATCCCGGTAACCACATACAATGCTGGGCGCGGTGACTCACGCCCACCAACAATCAATACCACATACCACACTGCCAGGCGTGGTGGCTCACGCCTGTAATCCCAGCACTTGGGAGGCAGAGGCAGGAGGATTGCTGAGTTCGAGGCTTGCCTGGGCTACATAGTGAGCTCAGGGCCAGCCTGAACTATAAAGCAAGACCCTGTCTCAAAAAAAAAAAAAAAAAAAAGTCTGTTGGGGAAGATGGCGTTTACCTCACGAAGAGCTATCAAACTCCGGGAGAGGCTTGACAGAGACGCTGAGAGGTCTGTGAGAGACTGTAGCCCTTGAGATGACGGAGCAGAGCTCGGAGGACACGAAACTCACGTAATCAGCATCCAGAGCTATAGAAAGAGATCATATCCCCAGGGATGTCACAGCACTACTGGAAAAGAAGCAACAAACAAAGAGTAGGTTGTAAAAATTAAAAAGTGGAGTAAACCAGGTAGAAAACGTGGATGAATAGATGAGAAAAATAGCCAAAAACAAAAGAAAATGACCAAGAAGTGGAAAATGGGGGTGGGACAACAGATTGAAGACTGAATTTTAGACCTTTTAGAAAAGAAAAGAGAAAAAAATGGAGGACATAAAATTATTTTTTAAAAATATTCCCAGACAGAGGAGGAGAGTGGGAAGCCCTCCCAAGTTCCCAGTTTAATAAGTGCAATGCGACCCTCGGGCTGGTGTTAGGAAACTTCGGGAACACTCAGCTGAGAGCAAAACTGACAAAAATAGCCAGCCCTGTGTGACAGCAGCTGCGCCAGCCCTGGACAGGCATCTGTGAGGCCTCAGGCAGCCCGGGGTGTGCTGCGCGTCCGCTCAAGGTGCAGGAATCACAGCGCGCGGCGGAGCGGGGCGGAGCTGCTTTCTGAGTGATGCCAAGTTCTCAAACACGGTGAGAAGCGCCTTCCTGGTCTGGAGAAGGAGGGGCTTGGGTGTGGAATCTCCCAGGCCATTAATCAAGTGTCAGGGAGAGCACATGCCTCGCGGGGAACACGAGGAGAGAGCTGGCCCTTCACCACCGTGGCGAGGGCCCTGCACGGACGTGGTGCGCTGGCACCATCATCAGGTGCCGGATGTGAGTGCTCGGGGTAGGAGGGAGCGGGAGCCCCTCTCCAGCACCTTTGCATCTAATCCCCAAATCAGGAAAAAGGGTCAGCCTACTACTTAAATGTGGGTGTGCCTGAGACCTCTGCTGCACCCCATTCCTAAGCACCATGTCATTACCTGCCCTGGACCTCCAGCCCCAGGGATAGTTTCCCTCTGTGTCCTCATCCCACACCGAGGCAGCCCGGGGGAGGGGCTCAAAGAGGGGCTGTGGGCCCGGGGCGACTCCACCGAGGCTGCTGGGAAGGCACCCGCCCTGGTGACACCGTGTGGCTTCTGTCCAACCCCTCAGGGTCCTGCAGTTTGGGCCCCACCGGATAACCTTAAGCGTGGCCTCCTGGGCCCGCAGGGCAGGGTCCTGACACCGACTCAAGAGGGGACAGAGGGCTGCCTGCTGCCACCGGGACACCCTGTGCGTCCTTACTGTGGGGTTGTCCCTGTGTTCTGACTGTACAGAAGATGTGTCCCCTTCCAAGGCCTTTGCTTTGCTGTGAACTGTTGGCCCCAGAGCTGCGGTGAGCCGTGGAGGGTGGAAAAAACTGGCTTGATCTTGGGGTCACCTGTGAACATCTGGATCTGGAGGCCCCAAAGGAGCCCTGGGTGTGAGCCACACGGCAGGGTGTATGTAGGTGTGTGTAGGCAGGTGTGGAGGTATGTAGGCATATGTGCATGTATGTGCATATGGAGGCAGGTAGGTAGGTGCTGCATGCAGCCCTTGAGATTGTACCTGGGGCCTTCACACTGAGCCACATCCTCAGAACTGGTGACATTTCTAAAACATTTTTTTTTAAATCTTGAGGCAAGGTCTCAGTAGGTTGCTAAAGTCCTCCTGCCTCAGCCTCCCAGGATCATAGGCATGCTCCACAGTGTCTGACTCAAAGCAGTGTCTGTTCCCTCTTTCTGTGTGAATCTTGGGTTCCACTGGGGCTGAAGACCATTGCTGAAAGGGAGAGTCTGGCTACGTTTCAGGAAGGTTTCCCATGTGCCTTAGGATCAACCCTGAGTGTCCCCAAGGCCCACGTGTCAGGCTTGGTCCAAGCCTGAGGTGCTGTCGGGAGGGTGGAACTGTAGTGGGCAGCTCCAGGGGCACTGGGCTGTTCCCCGGGGAGGGGCATTACTCCCTGTTCTGTATCCAGTTCCAAGATGATCCTGTTGCTCATTCTGTCCACTGTGACTTGCTGTCCCCCATGAGGTCAAAGCAACAGGACCAGTCAGTCATGGGCAAGAACCTCTGAAACCGTGAGCCACCGTGAACTTCTCTTTATGCGCTGATTGTCATGGTGTGTGTTACAGTCCCGGGAAGCTGGTGCACTTACCATGACGGCCCTTATCAGCTCAAACTTTGGGCCCTCTCTGCCCCTCTCTCCCATGTCTTTTCCTCTGCCAGTGCTTCGCTGTCAGCTGACAGGAGTCGACAGAGCAGGAGCTGGGAGATAAAGTGGATGCTTAGGAGAGGAACCCCAGAGCAAATAAAATCAAAGCGAAATGAGAGACAAAAATTAGAAGTGTCAGGCCAGGGATTTAGCTCAGTGGTTCTGGCATCTGCCTTGCAAGCACAAGGTCCTGAGTTTGATCCCCAGTACCACAAACCACAATGCTAGGTGTGGTGGCTCATGCCCATATTCCCAGCAATCAGTACCAAACACCACAGTGCCAGGCATGGTGGCTCACGCCTGTCATCACAGCACTTGGGAGGCTGAGGCAGGAGGATTGCTGAGTTCCAGGCTTGCCTGGGCTCCATAGTGAGCTCAGGGCCAGCCTGAACTACAAAGCGAGACCCCGTCTCAAAAAAACAAACAAACAAAAAACATGCTTACACTTGTATAACCCAACATGGAAACGATAGATGCTTAGACCGTCTTCTCAGAAACCTACCTACCAAGGTGTTTCCCTCACAAATCTGCCCTGGGGGATGATGGAATCCAATGGACTCTTGCTAATTACATTCTCTAATGAATTGCGAAGCTGCTTAGTCCACAGACCAGAGATTAATGTATTCAATAACTATGTTAAACCCTCTCAATTACTTACATGTGGTGTCTAATTTTGGCATTAGTTACAGCCATTAACCCCCCACCAAAGGGTCTTAAATTCTTGCTGAATGGTGAATGTGCTGATTCCTTTGAGGAGTCTAACCACATTTTCCTTTGCCCACATTCATAATTTGAGCTTAAAAAGCTTCTTTTTCTGAATTTAGTCTCCAAATTAACGGTAGAGAAGCCAGCTATTTATTCTTCCTCATGTGAAACACTGAATCTAAACTCAAAATAACCTTACTGGTGTTTCTCCATCATAGAGTTGACAGAAAAATAGAGCTGTGTGTATGGACAGACTCCATATTTCGGACGCCCATGAAGACAGACAGATGTTGTCTGAGCTGGTAGCCACAGCAGCCTTCATCCTCCCCAGGAAGTTTTATCCCAAGTATCAGGGAGGCTGGGCTCAGAACACCTGTCTCCAGCCCTCTCCAATCGTGGGCATCAGTCAGATGCCCACTTTCAGTGGGGGTGGTTTATTCGTCTGGGTCTAAAGAATGGTACATTTCCACAGCAGGACCTACTGTATCACCGAAGTAGTATTTAACGTTCTCTCACACACCAGGCCTCAGATGTGCCGTACTGTGTATACTCAACAGAACAAGTTAGAATATATTTTGCTCAATCTGTGTCCAGTACACATTCCCAAGCCTGGGAGATACACATCTTGTCCCGTGTGCTCTTGGCCACCGCCTTAAGTCACTATCTTGTCATGATGTTATTCAACTTGGTGTCCTCACTGAGGACAAGGGCAGGCAGGACACTGTGCCCTCATAGCCTGCTGCCTTGGAAATCCTGTTGAAAACGTTCCCTTGGAAGTCAGAATTTCTGTTTCTGGTAGGACAGGAAGTTTTTGTTCTTTTTTCTTTTTTTTTTTTGGCATCAGGAATCAAACTCAGTCCTTTGTGCTTCCAAGGTAGGTGCAGTAACACTTGAGCTAACTCCCGGGCTCAACAGGAAGCTTTGTTGAAAACTGCAAAAAATATGCTGTCTTACCCTCTCATTGGTGCGACACAAGGCCCATCACCTGGGACTTGAAGGAGGAAAGGTTTCTTTGGCTTGTGGTTTGTAAGGTTTCAGTCCATGGTCAGCTGGCTTAAGGCAGAAGCAGGTGGTGGAAAGTCCTCAGTGGAAGAAAAGGTGCCATTTCATGGGGTCCGGGAAGCAGAGAGGGAGGTTAGGGGCTGAGGAAGGAAGGAACCTGCCAGGCCCCGCCTCCTGGACCATGTGAGCCAGGAGGCTTCAGGGGACACGTAGATGTCAACCACAACTTGTGACATTCTTTACCCAAAATCTTGACACTAAGTCTTTTGGATTTCAGATATTTTTGGCTTTTGGAATACTGCATGAACTTGATATACCTTGGTTTTGGGGCCCAGGTATAAACAAGAAATTCATTTATATTTCACACATGCCTTATATAAATAACCTGAAGATAATGTTATACAATATTTTGAACAATTCCCTGCATTAAATAGTTTTGTGCAGTGGAATATTCCACTTATGACATCATGTCAGCACTCAAAAAACTTTGAATTTCAGAGCATTTTATATTTGAGTTTTTGGACTTGGGGTGTGCAGCCTGCACTGCAGGAAATGGAGAGGAGCAGGAAAAGAAAAACATCATCCAACTCTGACCATAAAATAATGAATGTTATTTTTCTTCCAGTGTCTTAGAAATCCAGACGCACCCACACATTTCGCTCTGTGCTCCTTCCCGGGACAGGCAGTCAGAGAGGCCGCGGGGCGCCGGGGAGACAGAAACCGAAGCCGCGCGGCAGCCCAGGCCTGGAAGGGGCCAGGTGGCTGGCGCGGCGGGCAGACCGCGGGGAGGCCCGGCACGCCAGGCACTCGACTCCGGCGCGGAGACCGAGGCTCAGTGTCGGGCCTCAGTGGCGGGCCCGGGAGGCGGCGGGCTCGGGCGGGCTGGCCGCACGGCCTGGCCCAGCCTGAGAGTCAGAGGGCGAAGCTCCCTGTCCGCAGACGCTTCTCCCAGGCTTTGATCCCGGGCCGGGCTGCGCCGGATCAGGTCAGGCCTCCGCCGGGACCGTGAGCGCGGCTGGCTCTGCTCCCGCCCCGCTGTGCTGCAGTCGCGGCGTCCTCTCGCTGGCGGCAGGGGGCGGGGCCGCCTTGCAGCCGTGCTGGCCCAGACTCCGTGGTGGCGACCGAGTGGCCCTGACGTGAGCAACGCCGGCGGGCACCTCTCTCGGTCCCTGTGCTCCGCCCTCGCCTCCCCGGCCCCAGGTCCTATGGCGGAGTCCCAGTCGGATCCTTGGCGCAGCGACCGGCCCAGCTGCGGTCCCCCGCGCAGTTCTCGTGGCCTCCAGCAGGGGCAGCGGGAGCAGGAGGGCTGCTGTGCCCCGGAGGGCGGGCGGGGCCCTGTCCCAGGAGCGGCCCCCTGGAGCAGTCACGCCTCCTCTGCCACCTGGCGCCTTCTTTAGGGCTCCCTAGCCCCGGGTGGGGTCGGGCGGACAACCGCTGATCCCAGTGTGCCTCCTGCGGCCCGCATTTCCTTTGTGAGTATTCCTCCAGGCCATTAAACATCTCTGGAAATCGAAAATCCACAAGATGGCATGTATTTTACAAACCATAATGTTCCTAATGATCAGGCATTTGGTTTCTTTACAGTTTTTACCCTTATCAGGAACCACTGTCAGTTTTCTCTTATGTAAATCTCTGACCCTCTGAGCCCAAATGTGACAGTGGCCTGAGGTCCACGTGTGGCCAGTGCCTTTATGGTTTTTGCTGATAGTATTTCAGAACTTGAATAGCTCCTGATCAAACCTAACTGAATTTGGCACTTTTTTTTTTTTTTTTTTTTTTTTTTTTTTTTTTTTTTTTTTTTTTTTTTTTTTTAGTACCAGGGATCAAACTGGGGCCCTTGTACATCCAAGGTTGGTGTGGTACCACTTGGGCTAAACCCCCAGCTCTCAGGCCATTAAGGCACATGCCTGCAGAGAGGCCTGGTCTGTGTGTGAGACACTAGCAGCCTTCCCTGCTCCCTCCTCCTGGTGAGCAGACTCAGCACTGGAAGAGACAATCAATTACGATGTGACCCCTGTTCTTAAATTGACCACAGCTCTCCTGGACAGAGCCCAGTTTAGATTTTCTGCACTGAGGACTTGGAATTGGTGACTCTGGCTAAGTCTTTTATCTGTGTGGGTTTCTTTTTCTTGTATTTCCCAAAGCCTAAATTCCTTCAGCTTCCTACATCCTGTCTTTCTTGAAATCCAAGTAAAATGTCTGGAGTTCCATGGTGGAGACCAGCATTGTGTGTCGCCTTTTCTTCTTTGTGCTAGACACATTGGAGACTGCATTTCCTGGCCTCCCTTGCAGCTAGGTAGGGCCATGGGTGGAAATGATCCAAGCCATGCCCATGCCTGGTCTCTAACATGGACAGTCTCTTTTTCTGTGCACAGGAAGGGGCAGGTTCAAATGCAAGGGCAAATCCAGACCTTAGAAAAGGTCAGATTGGAAAATGCATATATATAACACTGTGGAAAACACACTCTCCCAAGGATGGGTTTCCTGGAGGTCAGTTTGCACAATGGAATGGAGATCAGAACCGAGGTCCATATTGTGGTCAGTCGGCTCTGGGAATCTGCTGGTTCTGTGTCCTGAGGTCCTGCGCACCAGGCTATGGGAACAATGTCACCCAAATGCTTCCTGGTACCTGGAAAATGGCCGGAAGATGTTTGCTAACATGTAGGGTCCACTTGAAATGACCTGATTTATAACGTGGCCTTCAGGAAAGTCCTTTTCGAAGTGCCCAGAAACGCACCTCAGAGATGGGGTGTCTAACGGGGGCGGCTGAGGCTGGAACCGCAGAGGCTCTTGGTGCTGCCCATGGAGAAGCCCCTGGGGGTTTCCTCCTCAGGTTCTCCCGGGAACGGCATCTGCGCTCCGCTCCTCCTCCGTCCGGGGAAGGTTTGTTTGGGAACAGCTCCAGGGAACGGCCCGCTCCCTTGTCCGTGGCTGCTCCCACCGTCTGTTATTTATTTTCAGTTTCCACTCCAGAACACAAACCCCACAAAGGCTCTGTTCAAACGGTTTAGCAGTGAACTACAGCTCCTAGACCAGTGCCTCACACAAAACAGGTTCTCAGTACGTTTTCTGCATTAAATCGGTAAGCACGGCGGCTTTGGATATTTGTCGAAGAAAATGGAATTAAAAGGCATGGAGAGTAACCTGGCCGGCTCTTGAATGTGAGCTGCGTCCTTCCACTGGGGAACCGTGGAACTGCAATTGCAAGGAGGATCCTGGCACACAGGAGGAGTGGGTTGGAGGAAAAGACCAGACAGTGGGCTGCGAGGGCCAGGGATGTGCGGAGAGGAGCCCAGTCCGGATTCGCTGAGTGCTGCCAGGAGCGCGGCCGGAAGTGGTAGGAAGCGGCGGAGGCGCAGTGCGGGGCCCGTGCGCCTTTGCGCGCCTGGCAAGTGGCATTGGGGGGCTCGCATCTGCCAATCCAGTCGGGCTCAGACTGGAACGAGTTTTAAATTCCAGAAAGTTCTTAACTGCAAAGCTTGAATTTGCCTTGTGCTGAGTGCCACACTGGATGGCACTATGGAAACGCCGCGCGGGCCTGGCGTACCTGGACTCGGGGTATGGAGTGCGGCCCCGTGCAGATCCCCCGCTTTCCACAAGGGAGCCGAGCGCCAGAGAACCTGGGCACGGGAGCATTGGCTTCTTGGACCCACAGCCCGGCGGGTACGGGCAGGGAGGTGCCCACGGCCCCGGGCAGCCAAGTTGGAAGTGTGGGCCACACTTCTGCCCGGTTCTCGCTTGCACCGGGCTCCATCACCTGGCTCAGCTTGCTCGCTGTTTCTTCTCTCACCGGCACTAATGAGGCTGGGGAGGCCGAGCTGCCGGAAGGACGCACCGCACGCATCCGGGGCACAGCGGTTCCGGGCAGGCAGCCGGGCCCAGGCGTGGACTCTTAGGGCCCCGTCCTCGTGAGCAGTTTGACTTTAGAATGTTTTGTAAAATTCTTGAGCTCATGGGTTATGCTTTATCGGCAAACCTTTCAATAAATGGATAGAAAACGCATATGCCTCTGAGTATTATCCAGTAAGTGGTGATTCTTTCAAGTGTCCCAGTGCCATCTTTATTATTATTTTTTTAATCTGTCAGATGTATCATTCCTGGCTGATTTCGTATCTCCTGCTGCAAGAAAAAGGTGCTGGCTCTGCACCTAGGAGCAAAATACCGCCACTGACCGGAACACACTGGCATCCGCGTGGGGGTACGGCCTCCCTGCGCGTCTCCCTAACGCCACCCCGTCACGCTGCTTACTTGGCACCTGGGCTCCTGTGTGTGCCCTTCGGGGAGCGCGGGCCCAGCGTCGGGTCTCAGAGTTGATGCTGGGCTTCCCAAAGGCGGGTTTCACCCGGCACTTGAAGGAAAGCAGAGCCATCACTTGTGTTTCGGTCGGGTCCATTTACTTTGCCATTTGGTATTCTACAGCACAAATGTAGAACAGTCTTCCGACCGACCGGCCTTCTCTTGAGCTTTCTGTTATGCCCGGACCGCATTCCTGCCTTCCGCGCATGTGTTGTTACCAGTTGGAGGTGGGAGGAGCCGCCAGAGAGGCGAAGCAGGGTCCTTCTGCCCAGCCACTGGCCCTCTAGTCCAGCCTGCACCCAAGAAAGCTCCTCGCCACCACAGCAGCTGGGCCCAGGACACCGATGGGAAGGCCGCCCTGGGCACTGCCTGACTGGCCAGGTCCCTCCGATGGCTGGGGCCTACCTCCGTGGTCTGCACTGGACATATCACACCAGCCCAAATGAACACACCTGGGTGAGCGTGTCACCATGTGACTCACCAGCCGCCTTGCTAGGACTGGGGCTGGGGCTGGAGTCAGGACAACCCCAAGCCGGCTCTGCCCCCACATAAAGTGTGGGGGGCTAAGAGGTCCCGAAAGACAAACTCTAAGGCCCTGGCTCGTCCCCAACTCTGGATGGGACTTAAGGAGCCATGAGGAAGATGCTCTGGTGATCAGGGGCCATAATGGGCCTGCCATGTCCTGCCCAGTAGCACTGCTAACCCCTGCTGGCCAGGCCTGGGGGGGAACCTGGAAACACAATGCAAGGCCTCCATGCTTTAGCAGGCACAGGGCCGTCTCTGCATGAAAAGGGCCCAAGAAGCAGGCTGTTGAGCCCCTGGGGAGGATGAACTCGCTGGAGAGTATGGAAAGCAGACAGGGCATGGCTGCTGCTAATAAAACCTCCTCATGGAAGCAGGAGCACTTGATTTGCCCACAGGCTGTCTGCCAAAGTGCCACAACCCACGGGGCAGAGGATGGGCACAGACCTTCACTAGCCTGGTCTGACGGCAGTGGCAGGGGCAGCCAAGCTCCAGTGTTAGTGAGCTGGTCGCAGGCACACAGGAAGTGAGCCAACTGCCCAGCGCTGTTACCATTGTTTCCTGTTGCTGAGATCCTGTCTCCCGTCAGCCTTGCATGCAAGACTGGTGAGTGTGTGATTTTCATTAGCATTTTAGTTCGATTGGCTTCTGTTGTCTCATGGACCTCCTGTCTTTGCTGCTTTACTTCTGACTTGGGCTTTCTGCTATATGGAAGTTCTCTATACAAGGAGATGAACCTGAGCGTGTGTTCTGTAGCTGTCAGATCAGTGGTCTACAGTGAGGGACATGTGGTGTTGTCCAAGTGCCAGCCATCCTCACTAGGTGTGGCAGAGGAGCTGTCCAGCAGGCAGTGGGAAACACAATTTTGGAACACATTTTTTTAAATTTTTGAAACAGGATCTCACTATTAGTTCAGGCTGGCCTTGAACTTACTATGTAGCCCAGGCTGGCCTCAAACTCAAGGTGATCTCCTTGCCTCTGCCTCCTGAGGGCTGGGATGACAGGCATGAGCCACCAGGATTGGCTGGAAGGCAAATGAAAGGCTGGAACTGAAGTAGATTTGGGAGTACTCATGAGAGATGAGACCTAAAACGAGGCCATAGGTGAGATCACTGAGCAGGAAGAAATAAAGAGCACAACTGAGCCCTTTAGTACCCCAACCTTTAGAAAGGCTACCAGAAAAGCAAGCTGGGCACCTTGCAGGAAGGCAGGGAAGAAAGCAGAGGTGGAGTCTTGGAAGCAAAGAAGCCACTTCCTGGGCGCAGGAGACCACACGTGCCTTAGAGAATGAGGAAGGAGAGACTGCTGGGAGCCAATCATTGGATTTGGCAATGTGGAGACGGCTGGTGACCTTGGCAGGTGGACATCAGGGAGGTGGCATGGCAAATTCCTGGTCTCCCAGGAAAGCCATGCAGCAGGCTGCCACATGGTGCACTGATGGCCAAGTTAGAGAAAGGCCAGCCTGGGCAGTCATGTTGCCAAGGGCCATCTCAGCCGTGCAGGCGTGGGCTGTGGGAGGGACCGAAGAACACAGGACTGCAGCAGAACCACAGAAGCAAGGACATGATGGCCACAAACGGGACAAAGGCACTAAAGCAATGGCCTGAGATCCACGGGTAGCCAATGCCTGACTTTTCAGGCTAAGAACAACCTAGAAATAGACCACACTGTCTCCTCTGAGGCTTTAGTTCTTCAAGAAGCGCACAGAGGCTGGGTGCCAGCTCTTAAATTTTATTTGAGTTTACAACAATTCACAGGTGGCAGGAGCCATCATAACAGGCAGACTTAATCACAGGCCCAGGAGAGGCAGGAAGCCGCCCCTGAGGGACCAGAGCACCGTCTGGCCACCGCATTGGTGGTGCAGTTCTGGGCTGTCTCCCAGAAGACCCATTACCTTATATTTCTATTTTACCAGGTGCTAAATAGCTTTATTTTTGAAAAAAAATTTGGTGGGCAAAAATAAAAAATATGACTTAAAAAAGAGCTTATCTGTATGTAAGTAAAGAGTCTGATGAATTAGTGAAAAGAAGAATTTTGGAAAGCATGTTTTTATGTAGAATAAAAATAAATACTGTTAATTTACATTATATCAGATTGACAATAAATTATTTTTATGGGCAAGTAAAGGAAATCATCTCATTAGTTACATACTCATGTGAACACTTTCAAGACACTGATAACAACTTTTAAAGGAATGTATATCCCTTTATAATTAATGCAGCTAATCAGTGACTGATTTTTTTTTTCATTCTGTTCTGCCTTATTTCATGCCTTTTAGATATCTGTTGCTCCAACCAAGGCTGAGTAGCAAAAGGAGACAAAATTCAGTCAGTCAACCTGGTTCTCATTACCTGTGGCAAACGGCAAGATCTGGGAAGAATGGTGGCAACTGGAAATAAGGCATTGCTCTTTATTCCAACTTTTTCATTACAAAAGTGAAAAATATTTTATAAAATAAAATGAAGTATTTTATAAAATATTTTCATTCATTTGCTTCTATTTCTTGATCTTAGGACACGAGTAGCTGCTGAGAGCTGGCTGGACTCAGCATCGCTGTACTCCAGGGTGCCTCCTGACAGCCCAGACGGGCGCGCCAGGACCCGGCAGAGACCTTGGGGTCTACAGTCTGCCACTGCACGCACACGCGGTCACAGAGCTGCCCAGCAGTGCCCTGGCCTCCGAGACCCAGGCCGGGGCTTTCAGGAGCTCACAGTGTTGTCCTTGTGGAGCCGCTGGACCCTGAAAGCACAACTGCTCTGCATTTCTATCTCTGCTGAGAAGAGCCGGGAGACATGGCAGCCACAGAGAACGCGAGCTTACCATACCAGGCGCTACGTGGGTGCTGGTGAGCGCTTCCACCTGGGCCACTAGGCAGCGGCCACGGAAGGGTGAGGATGGCTATGAGCACAGGGCCCAACTCTATGTCAGGAATCACAAGCGCTTTGCAATAAAACCGAAGACACTGTTCATGGATTTTTTTTTTTTTAAAATAAATCTCTGCAGCTAAAATTTTTAACTTAAATGTCATCATTCTTTCTTTTATAGAAATGTTCACTTCGTGACACTGTAACTCTCCAAAGGAGAAATTCCATAATTAGTTCAGTCTCTGCCTTAAAAGTTTCAACATAAGGCAGAAGAATCCAATAATTAAAGTTTAAAAATAAGCAAAAATATATAACTTTAAGCCACAGCCCTTATTTTAAGGAGCTTAATAAGGATATTTCCCCAATATGTTTATAAACATCTGACTAACACTAACTCACAACTTAAATACAGCAATCAAAGATAATGTGCATTATCAGTTTAAATTATTAAGTAGCTAACAGCGGTCTTGGGAGAGTGCACCGCACTTTAAAAGGGGACGCCATGTGGTACGAAAAGACTCGCCTATCAAAGAGCAGGCATCCGCTCCGGTGTCTAGGACACCTGGCGGGAGGTGCAGCAGCGTGTGCGCCAAGCCCCGCGGCCTTGCCAGCCTGAGAACCTGCCAAAGTGACCCGACTTCTCTCTGCTACAGCGCACACGGCAGGCTCCTCCAGGTGGCCAAGGGGCCGCTTGCTCGCTGTAAGTCTCATGTCTCATTATACTGAATGGCAGTTTTTTATAAAATGAGAGGAAACTACTAATTATAACATAGGTAACAAATATCAAATTCTGGTCGGTAATAAAATTTTGGGACCAAATGGCCAAAGTATATTAATAAAATGTGCTTAAGAATAACTCTATACTGTTTTTATTCCAAGAGCACTATCTTTGTAGGTTTACCCTCAGCTGGATGGAGGTGGGCATGGGGGAAACTGGAAGGCGTGGGGGGGCCTCTGGGGAGTGCCCCGCGGCTCAGCGTGCCTGTGAGACACGCAGGCGGACCCAAGCTCTGTCTCCTCTAACCCTGCAGTTTAGCTTAGGTCAGAAAGTCCATTTCTGCCACGTTGGTGGTTTCAGAATTATTCACCGTAAACATCCTATATTCCTTCCTATTTGAGTTTGTAGCTATATCTATGCCAAATTATTCTATAAAAAGCAGCACAAATACTGTTCATTCTAATTTCAACACAAATTCCTTGAAAACTGTTAAGGCCATTTAATGGAGTCAGGGCCCACGCAAATTCACCCCGTGGAAGTCAGCCGATGATTTCTGACTCCATGGAGTTTTGATAAAGAGCCAGCATTGTTCTGTGCTCTTCTGCCCTGAAGCAGAGCGGCCTTCAGGGGGCCTTAGTCTCCCACGTCTCCATCCCGATCTCCAATGAGCCACAGGAAGTGGAAGCTCAAGGCTAACAGAGCCGTGCCCAGCAGGTCCCCCAGCGCCGTCAGGTAGGGGATAGAGAAGCTGTCTGGGTCCTTTCCTTTCCGCCAGAAGTGGTGGACCATCCAGTCTGCAATCCATAGCAGGGCGAACACCTGAAAGACAATGGTTCTGTCAGCCAGGTCCCCTGTGGCCTGGCCCCCCACAGGGCCAGGAGCCCACGCCCAGACTCTGAGGGGACAGCTTGGGCCCCGCAGAGGGTGTGCAAGGGACAGGAGGGTCATCCTTTCACTAGGAAAGATGGTGCATAAGACAGGTTCCTAACACTTCCAACTTCCCGCTTGCGTGTTCTCATTTGTGGCCAGGCTCCTGTCTCACCAGCCCGTATACCTGGTACCTCGCTTCCAACTGGAAACCGGGTTAGACGACTCACATGCAATGGCCAGGTTCAGTGTGGGCCTCTGGAGAAACAACTCTGTTCTCTATGAATTTGCTTTGCAACCAAATGTGGTTTCTAGAGTTGTGGAAAATTCAAGCTCATGAACCGAGGCACCACTGTATTTGAACAACAGCTCCCACACCACGGTTATGTTTGTTTTTCTCTGTGTGGTAAACGTGAGGAAAAGTAAGACAGGAAGAAAGGAATAAAACTGAGAGGGGAGAGGGGAATGATTTAACTGACTCTCACTGCAAGTGCAGCGAATGAAGCGCCAAGGGCCAACTGACTATTTGATTAGGAGTTGGTTGGGCCGTCTGTGGCTTGGCAGAGACTGGCAGTGCCATGGTAGGAACAGCTGCAGCAGGTGAGTGCATGTGGACACACAGACAGTGGGGCAAGCAGAAGGGCTGGTTTAGTGCCAAGGTGACACACGGGAGTGCTTCCCAGGACATCCAGTGTGAAGAGATCCGGGAACCCTGAAACCTTGGACTGCATAAATGTTTTCCTTTGGTCTCTTTAGACAGGAGAGTTCCCTGGGCTTCACACCCCTGGAGTGGTAGGGAGCGTGCACTAGAGAGGTGCTGGCTATTGGCAAGAGTAGCATAGAGCACTTCTCTATTACCTCTGGACTGCAGCGCCAAGGGAAACTTCCTCAGTTTCTCCAGGTGGACCTGAGGGCAGTGACAGAATCTAAGCTGTAGGACGCACACTCAGTGATGCCTTCCCAGCATGTTCAGTGTGCAGCGGGCTCTGTACTAGGGGATGGCACCGCTGCCGCTGCTCCTCTGTCTCCGTGGGCCTCAGTGGCACCTGGCTCAGGCAGGAGGAAGTCCACGCAGGTACAGAGTCTGTGCTCAGCACCTGGCACCCTGGCACCCGTCACTCCTGGCAGGCAGGCTGGCAAGGCTGAGAGTGGTTGTGTTGGCCTGTCACCTGTACCGGGAAGGACAGCACCTGCCTGGGGCACGCCGCAGCCTCGGTGCTTCTGGTCGCCTGTGAGAGCTGTACCTCCGGCCCAGGGTCTTTTGCATGAGGCTGGGTCTTCCTTAGGGTTTCTCTGGCAAAGGCAGCTCTGGGATCACAGAGCTTAATCAGGGTCATGGGATAGGAGGAAGAATGCTGAACTTGGATGTTGTAAGATCTGGATTTGGGTGAATTCTTTCCACTGAGCTCACATTTCCACATTCAAAGAACACAAACACAGCGGGTGCGGTGCTGGCCCATGATGAGTAAGGGCCTTGGCGCAGGGGCTGCAGGGAGCGGTTAGAGGTATGACAGAGTGTGGTGGAGGCGCTGCGGGCAAAGGCATGAGGCACAACAGTGCCCCCACAAGGCAGTGCTCTTGGCCAGATGCCAGCTCCAGGGGGACAGCGCGTAGAGTGAGCAGTTTAGAAAGAAGCCCCAGCAACTGCTAAGGCGCGAGGCCAGCGGGAGACCAATTCCTGTGCAGGCAGTCAGGACAGCCAAGAGCGGCAAGTGGGGTGAGGAGAGGACATAGCATCCAGCTCACAAGGTCTGCTCAGCTTCCCGGGGCGTCCTGGCACCTCAGACAACCCCATTCTGGCAGCACGGGGCAGTCTAGCCCTCAGGAGGACCCCACAGGCCTGGGGACTATCTTCTCTAAAACTACATCCTCTAGAAAGAAGACACTTGGTCCTGACTCCAACCTGCCCAGACTTGGACGACTTCAAAAGCTGGGTGAGACACCATCCTGGCGTGGGGCCGGGGGCAGCACCTGAGCAGTCGGAGGCCTCGGCTGTGTGCCTCTAGGGTAGGAGATGGGCCCAGTGTCCCGTGGCTCCAGGGCAGCAGATGCCATGGCTGTGGACGCCCATCTCTGCGTGCTCAGAGGGGCGGTGAGGGCCCCTCCCAGCCACTGCCTTGGTGCTGCAGCCCTGGCGCGAAGCCCCCTCAGCCCAGCTGTGCTTTTCCCTTTACGTTACTGCCGAAAGCACCATGTGCCTCCTCGCCACCCGCGCACCCGTGGGTGCGGCCTAGGGACCTCCAGGACCTCAGATGCCAAAGCTGTCAGCCTACTGCTGCTGCACTTGGCCCAGCTGTGGCACCTCAGTCCTAGGTATCATGGGCAGCTTCCCAGAAGACCGGGGATGTCACCTCCACAAGCCCCAGACTTCGGGCCACGGGCCCGCAGGCAGGGCCCTCATGGGACTGTGCTCAACCCCGGGAGCCAGAGCAGGAGCACCGGGTCTCCGAGCCCGCGGATGGGGAGGGAAGGCCCTCCTATGCGCTGATGCCTCACTCCCACGTCAGCAGGCCACGGGCTCAGCACCAGCTGTGCTCGCATGGGCCTGGAGAGGCCCTGCCCCTGGGGAAGGTCCTGCACAGTGTGGCTTGGGGCTGCAGCACCATTGTCCCTGGGGGACCTGGGGGCAGACTGTGCCCATCACACACCGTGAGACTGTCCCGCTCCGGTCCAACCCGGCCCAGCTCTGAGCAATGGACCCACAGCTGCTGCAGCCCACTGATGACAGATGCCCTCTGGCACCCAGGGGCAGGGCACAGGGTGACCATGCTTTCACCGTCCCTGCAGACAAGCCTCAAGCACCTCCCACCGACATGCTGGATCCCAGCTAAATAAAAGCAGTGTTCCTTTCTACTCTAGCTCACTGGAAGAAATGAATATTAAGTCAGGTGAGTAGCCAGTGTCTGCAACCCCAGCACTCTGGGAGAGGCCGAGGCAGGAGGTTCGCAAGTTCAAGCCCAGGATGGGTAACTCAGTGGCTCTGGAAAACCTGGTCTCAAAATAATAAAAGTTAAAGAAGAGCTGGGGACATAGTGAGAAGGCTCTGTGCTTCAGTCTCCAGTAAAACACACACACACGCAAGCACACACACACACATGCACATGCATGCACAGAAATGAACATAACAGCAGATGAGCAGACATTAATATAGAGACACAAGTGGTTGATGTGGTGGTGCACATCTGTGGCCCCAGCACGCAGGAGGCTGAGGCAGGTGCACTGTCATGAGTTAGAGGGAAGACTGGGCTACACAGTGAGTTCAAGGGCATCCCAAAAACTAAAGCGAGACCTTCTCTCAAAACAAAACAAAAAATATATATAAGCACACAGGAAATATGAAAGGAAGCATGACAGTTCTAAAGAAAATTGGTAATTCTTCAAATATAGATCTTAACTTGAAGAAAGTCTATGAAATTAAATTCTGAAGAATTAAAAATATGATCCTAAGGAGACTAAAGAAGAGCTATAAAAGAACACATTAATAATACAGAGAAATGAGAAAAAATTCAGAATATAAATGAGAAATTCAGCAAAAAGAATTCAGAAAGAAAAAAATTAGAAGTCCTGGGACTAAAGATTTCAATCAGTGAAATGTGTATTACAATAGAGAGCTTCTGCAACAGACTTGAAGAAGCAGAGAAACAAATTTCTGAACCCACAGACAAGTATTTTTAACTAACCCAGTCAGATTGGGAAAAGGAAAGAAAGAAGAAAAAGAGGGAGGGAAGGAAGGAGAGGATAAAGAAAGCCTCCAAATCTTACATGATAACGTAAAGTGAAGTGATATGCACCTTATGGAAATTCTAGAACCTGAAGAAAAGGAGAAAGGCATTAAAAGCCCATTTCACAAAATAAGCTGAAAACTTCTCAAACCTGCAGAGCTGTGGATATTCACATTCAAGGAGCTTTAAAGAGATCAACTGGACCCTCAGAAAAGATCTTCACAGAGGTATTTATTTCCCAGTCAAAATATCAAAAATGTATGTCAAAGAATCAGATGAGAAGTAGGAGAAAAGCATAAAGTTGCACATAGGAGAATTTCTAGAAGTCTTACAGACCAGAGGAGAATGGGATGGAATATTCAGAATACTGAAAGTCCAATAAAAATGCTGTATAAGCAAAATTACCCTTCATAACAGAAAGAGAAATGAAGTCTTCTTGGCTAAGTAGAAACTGAGGGAAATCAGCAGCAGCAGACCACCCCATAAGAAGTTCTTCAGGAGTCTGCATGCAAAACCAGAGGGTTATAACTACTCTCGGGGAAGTGTAGGCACATACAAATTCATTAGAAGAACAGACACGTGAATGAGAGAAGAAAATCAAACAGAATGACAGAAAACCACTGAACTGCAAAAATAAATGATAAAACAGCGGAATGACACAAAATGTACAAAGCAAGCAGACTACAATTAACAAAATGACAGGAGGAAGTTATCAATAATAATCTTTAATGTAAGTTAATTAAATTCACAATCAAAAGATGCAGGGCTGGAGATTTAGCTCAGTGTTTCTGGTGCCTGCCTAGCAAGTGCAAGGTCCCTGGTTTGATTCCAGTAACCACATACGTCAATACCGGGTGTAGTAACTCACACTCATCAACCATCAGTACCACACACCACAGTGCTGGGCTGGTGGCTGACACCTGTAATCCCAGCACTTGGGAGGCAGAGGCAGAGGCAGAGGCAGAGGCAGGATGACTGCTGAGTTTGAGGTTTGCCTGGGCTACACAGTGAGCTCAGGGCCAGCCTGAATTACAAAGTAAGACCTTGTCTCAAAAAAAAAAAAAAAGATGCAGACTAGCTGGGTGCATTATTTTGTTTGTTTTGAGATAGGATCTCACTATTAGTTCAGACTGGCTGTAGATTCACTCTATAGCTCAGGCTGGCCTTGAACTCGAGGTGATCCTCTTGCCTCAGCCTCATGAGTGCTGGTATTATAGGCACACACCATCATAGTTGATGGTTGGGTGGGTTTTTAAAAAGACTCTTCTACTGGTTGCCTGTAAGAAACTCAGTTCACTAGTATAGACACAGACTAAATACAGGTGGAAGGCTGGCTTAGTTGTTTTCATAAACTGTCAGGCTGAGCTGAGGGTCAGTCTGAACTACAAAGCAAGACCCTGTCTCAAAAAACTAAAGAAACTAAAAAAAAAAAAAAGAAAAAAGAAATTCTCTTAAACATGTTAGGTGTATGAGATCATAGCCGGAGCAATGAAGTCCACAGCAGTACCATACTGCATGGTGAGAAGCCTCGTGTGTTTACTCTAAGGTTGGAATCAGGACAAACGCCCACTCTCCTTGCTCTCATTTAGGTTAGCACTGCAGTCTTAGCAAGAGCCATCAGAAGACACAAAGGGTATCCGAATTGCAAAGCAAGGAGTTAAATCATGCTTGTTTGCAGATGACGTGATTCTACACACTGAAAAAGTTAATATTACATCAAAACATTGTTAGAATTTAGAAACAAATTTAGCAAATTTGCAGGATACAATATCAACATAAATAATACCATTTTATACAACAATAATTAATTCACTGAAAAGAAATTAAGACAATCCTTTTGACAATAGTGAAAAAAATATATTTAGTAATAAACTTGACCGACAAAGTACAAGATCTTTACAATAAAAATTATAGAGTAGTCAAAAACTTAAAAGGCATTCCAGCACATGATCAGATGTACCAATATTATGAAGAAATTATACTACCCAGAGCAACTTAGATTCTGTGCAGCTCTCATCAAAAGAGCAATGACTTTCCTCACAGAAACAGAAAACAACTGTGAGATCCCTACAGAATTAAAAAGACCCAGAGTAGCCAAAGCAGTCCTGAAGGGAGAAAATGCTCAGGCATCACAGTACCTGACTTGACAACATACTTCAAAGCCACAGTAACTAAAACAGCTGCCCTGTACTAGCATGAAAACAGACACACACGTGAAGGGGACAGAAGAGAGAAGCTGGGGATTATCTTGAAACTGAGTTTGGCAAAAGTACAGTGCAGCACAGTGTTCCTTCAGTCAACAGCGTGGGCGAGGCTGGACAGCCGCACCATGAGACCATGTCCCTTGTCTCCTGAGAAAGCAGCAGGCCCAAACGGATCAAAGACCTAAACATGAATACTGAAACTACCACTAGAAAATGCAGGGAAACACTCAGGAATCTGCTCCCCCACTACTCTGTGCTGGGGATTAAACTCAGGACCTTGCACTTGGCAGGCAGGGGAGGTGCCACTGAGCTACATCCCTGGCCCTCACTGGGGAAAATTTTAAACTAATGTAATAGCAAACCTTGTTTTTTACATGGCCTGGTTTAGACAAGTATTTTTAGATAAGACTCCAAAGACACAGGTAGTAGAAATGTAAAACCAGACAAATGAGATGCTATCAATCTAAGAAACATCTGCCCAACCAGGAAATAATCAGCAGAATCAAAAGACATTTGCTGGCTGAGTAATGTGTACAGGAGGAGAAAGTTTCAACAGAATGAGGCCAGTGGACTTCTCTGAGATTAGCAAGAAATAGAAATGAGCAAATTTATATTACATATAAATACATTAAGTATAGCCATATAAATTTGCATTATATATGACTATATATAAAATATACTAATTCCTTGCATAACATCAGCATCAAATGAGAGATGTGTAGAAGGTGGTTTGGCTAAATTCAACCTGTCACCTGTTTTGGAAGTAAAGCCTTATTGGAATACAATTTACTTGTTTGCTTTCTGATCACTTACTGAGCCCATCTTTCAGTCCTTACATTTTCATGGAGTACTTCTTTATGCCCAGGGTTTACTTGGCAAGAATAGGTTGGAGAGAAGTATCTGGATAGCAGGCACAGGAGAAAGAGCAGATGGTCGTAAAGCTTGAGGTAGTTACTGTTTGCCCTTTTATAGAAAAAGGTCTGCGGTATCTACTGAGGAGATAACTCATTAAAAAAGCAAAGCAAAGCAAAACAAAGAAAAGAAGACAGAAAAGAAAATGGCATGCATACTACAATTCTAAATAAATTCCCAGAAAAACCCAAGTATAAAAATAAATATTTGAAGACTGTTGTAAGACAGCAAGCATCCTTATGGATTTGATTTAGGGAATTATTTTATAAATAAATATATATTTTAAAGGAACAATTTGTTAAATTAAATTACATTGGTTCTGTGGTTCAATAAATAAAAATCATGCCTCAGGCTTTCAAAAAAATCTCTGCTTTGCATTCAACTGACAAAGAATTAGTGTTCAGAATATTTAGAGAATATTAGGAGAACTTCTAAAGTTCATAAGAAAAATAGCCTAGTAGGAGAGAGAAGGAAATTAAAGTGTTTTACTACTAATAAGAGAACAAAAATTAAAATCACATTAACTTCTATTTCATACCCATCTGATGGGATAAAAGGCCAAGTTTTAAATGACAATAATAGCAAACACTGTTTCTTACATAGCTTGTGCCGAGACTTTACAGTGTTCAAAGAAGTCTTCACGTACGAAGGCTGGATGTCTCTGATCAGACATCTCTGTAACATGCTGTGATCAGTACCCCCTCAGCGTGTCAGAAACCCAAGCATACAGCAGGCATCAACATCTGTGTAAGAGCACATGGCTCAGGCGGATCCGGGCTCATGCTCAGTCTGGGACACGAAAGCCTGTCTTTAACCATTGTCCCACACACTGCTTTGGGCTACAGAGTGCCTCTACCTCTTTGAAGAGCAGCTTCATAGTATCTATTAAAACTGAAGAGGAACAGCTCCTCACATCAGCTGCTCCACATAGAAAAAAGGGGTCCCGCCCTGCACTGCGAGGGTGAAAGGATAAAAACAAAAACAAAACCTGGGTTGCTAAAAGACAATGGCCCAGGTGCTCTGCTGACTCTGACTCCCTGGATGGCAAGGATCCCTGCTTGGGGATGTGTGCCAACTGCAGAGACCCTCACAGCACACCAGAGATGTGCAAGAACCATTGCTGCATCACTGTTACAAGACCAGAGGGGTGGAAATAGCTTAAAACGTGCAGTGTTGTAGGGGCTGCATTAATTCTTAAATCACAGAACCAAGATGTTATGTGGAATCTACAATGGGTGGAAAAGAACTACACAAATCAATACTGATATGTCTCAGAAGGATAAGGCAGAAGATGATGCCAAGAGTATGATTTTAATCAAGTTTTATAAATGCAGAAGATACTACTGTACATTTTCTATATATAAACAGTTCTGCAGCAATAGTATAAAAACAGCTGAGAATACTGATCATAGCTGGACAAAGAGAAATGGACCAGGCAGAAACACACAGGAGGCACAACTGCATGTGCCAGGTACCTTTATCCTTTTGCAGTATTTGTTCCAAATAATTAGTTAGGGACTGCTTGAGCCCAGTGCGCACACACAGGCAGCTCATTTCCCGTCATCTCCTGCACGTCTGCATGTAAGTGGCCAGGGAAGCACAGGCTGCAGGAGACCAAGCCCAGGCCCTTCAGTGGCTGCGTGTGCTGCGGGCCGGTGTCCCCGTTCCCTCCACGTGTCTGCAGCTCTCCAGGAAGAAAGCTAGTTCACTGGAGGAAGAGAACTCAAGGACACTAGGTAACACTGGTGTGTATCATACAGAACTGAGGATGAACAGATGAAGGACTGAGGAGTGAGCTGCACAATTTCTTCAGAACCTTCTTTTATTCTGGAAACTGCAGCAGGCTAGAGCGTCACCCTGGAGAGGAGATCAGGGTGACTCAGGTGCAGCCCCAGTTAGACAGTCCTTCAGCAAGAAGCTCAGAGCCTGTGCTCACTTTGGCGGCGTATATCCTGAGATCAGAAGGAAGCTACACACAAAAGTACACACCCAATTCCACGTTACCCAAACCCCACCTGCCTCAGCCCTGTTAAAGAAAATTACCCCTATTTTCTCCATCTCCGAGAGGTGAGGTAAATATTACATGATGTATGACACCAGAACAGTGGTTGGCACACAGAGCTTAACAGAGGTTAGCTACGGTTCTTAGGAAACAGGTCACACGTGAAGAAAAAGGAAGACGACGTTCTCTGAGGTAATACTGGGAGCCAAGGTGGTGTGGCCTCAGAACTCCACGAGGAAAGGATCTCCGATCTTTAATTTTGCTAATTTACCCACCACCAGCTGAGGGAGATGAGAGGCACCTGAAGACCGGCACACACTCAGAAACAGCTCCTGATGTGCTCTCTCTGAGGCTTTTGTGAAAATGGGTAGAAGCAAAATGAGAGAGTGGGCCAGGAAGAAGGTCATCTGTCAAAGGGAAACTGGCACTCAAAATCAAATGAGCTAAGTAACACAAGAAATTGCTGAAGAAGCCCTGGAGAAGCATTAATAGCTGGTGTTGCACACATGCATGTCCATGTATGTACACAAAGACATCTCTGAAAAACAAAACAGAATGGTCTCCAAGAAGAAGTATCAGCACACACACCACAGAGTAAAATATTCCGTTAACATGTCCTGTCAGCTATGAATTTAAACATGTTCCTACCCAAGTGTATTCACTTCGGTCTAAACACGTTTTTACTGAGTGCTGTGGTCAGAGACATGAGAGCTCTTCATCTAATATGCACACATTACATGTTAGGCTCAGGGGTCTGACATGTAAACCCTTGGAGGGGGAAACCCTTGCCCTCACCCTCTGGAGTCCAGCAAAACACTGATACCCGACACACGGAGGCAGGTATGTACTGTCAAAGGGGGCCTGCTGCTGCCTGCATCACTCTTGGCAAGTGTGAAAACCTCTACTGTCTGCTAAGCACTGGTGAGCGCCCTCACCGGGCCCCCAGTGCCACACTGCCTGGGCAAAGCTGTCTAGTTCCGCCACTGCTCAGACCCTCACCTTTCTGAGCCTTGGTTCATGGAAAGGGCTGAATCCACCTCCAGTCTGTTCTGGCTCCAAATGGCGAGGGTAAGAGACTGTCACCAACTGCACTGTAAGTGCTCTGCTGGCCTCTCTGTTTTCCTGGCCCTCTACCGCATTCTTTCTTTTAAATTTTATTTGTTTGTTTTGAGACAAGGCCTCACTTTATAGCCCAGGCTGGCCTCTGGCAATCTCCTGACTCTGCCCCCGAGTGCTGGGATCAGTCATGGGCCACCACACCTGGCTCTCTACTGCATGCTTATCCCATGCACGGCCTGCATTATACAGTAACTTGCCACAGAGTCAAGCTCCCTTCCTATGCAATTTTTCTTTCAAAGTATTATAACTTGAAGTTCAAGCAGACACAGTTTTATTTTTTTAAAATGTTCTTGCAATTTAACACAGGATATTGTTTTTCCTGAAATACTATGTAATAAATTATTAAAATTATAGTATGTATCAGATATTTCTTAATGCTACAACAGGTTTTGTTTTAAAATCAAGTGATCATTTAAATATACATGTCTTCAGTGGGAAAGTGCACTGAATGGAAGCCAGGGCAGACTAGTTTCAACACCATCTGCTCTGTATGAAATATTCACAACTTCTCTAGGTAAATACAAAAGGCACCTTGTAGCCACAGCTAATTATGCATGTTAGATGTACTGCTCGGAATTTAAATAAACACACGAAGTACAAGAACATATATTTGCTTTGGATGACATTGATTCTCTAGGCCAGCCCTGGCTTCACGGGAGAACTCATTCCTGTGAGCTGCTGGACCCCTCACACGACTAGGACCACTACTACTGGCCTTGTGTAATGTGCGACGGGAGAGGGACACTTAGAAACGTGGTACCAATATGCACCCAAAGTTGTAATTAGTACAGTCCTCCCTGACTTTACAAAGGCTGAATTCATTTCCCCTATGAAAATATGTTTTCCTAATCTCATTTGCAGGTTGGAAACCAAACTCAGTAAAACCCAATATTTAACCATTGGCTACAGATAATTAGGGTTATCGCTCAGTGGGAACCCGGTCAATTCCCACAAGCAGAGAAAACCATCCTGGCTCTGGCCTGAGCTCTGTGCATGTGTTGAAGGTGGAGAAATGAACAGTGCTGCTGAAAAGAAATGTTTAGTCACCTTTCTCTGCAGTATGAGGGTATGTGGTTATCGCTGTTCTTAGAAGGGAACAGGTTGATGCAGAGTTAAGGCAGCTGCTGCCTGCTGGACAACAGCGAAGGAAGATGGGTCTGTTTGTCCCAAGCCCCTGCTGCTCCCCTGGGTCACGTCTTCCTGCGATGGAGCCAGGCAGAGACTGGGCAGCTGGGAAAGAGAAGCCAGAATTTGTACTGCTGATGAAATTCACGGAACAAAAGCACACCGAACAACCCCCGTTTTTACCTTTTACACTTTTAGCGCACTGCAAGCAACCCATGCACTGAAAGCAACTGAAATGCTCCACTGAACAGAACCTCTTCTTTACAGACAGATTTGGAGCTGGCAGGAGAGTGAGGCCCACTCGGCCAAAGAGAAGTGGAGGTGTGGAGGGCATAGAACTCAAGGCAGCAGCTGGGAGGAGGGATCTCTGAGCACCCAGGGCACCGCCTTGCTGGGCACAGATGCATGCAGCACTCCTGCCCTCTGCCTGTGCCCGCCCTGATACCGCCTGTGTCTCCATGGAGGCAGACAGGACTCTCACAGATGCTGAGAACCCATGCCTCCTGCACCAGAAACCTGCCCGTGGAGGAGGGGTGAGGGCTGGGGTGCTGCACAGGGCAGTCTCCCCAGGAGGCGCCCTACCCAGAGGTGGTGTACTGGGGGTTGAGGCCAGCACCAAACCACCTGCGTGGCCTCCCACTCAGCATGTGAAGTTGCCCTCAGGCTGCAGTGTCCCCAGGTCCTGGGATGCAGCAACACAACTCTCTGAAGCAGGGGCCCCTGCACCTAGGGCTCCATGAGCTTCCTTGCACAATCTCACTTCGATGTGGAAATGAAACAAGCTGAACTCGCAGAAGCATGGAGCAGGGTCAGCCTGGTCTGACCAGGGGCTGCTCAACGAAGAGCACAAGGTCTGGCTGGAAGGAGTAAGCCCGGGAGGTCAGGCACACAGCTCAGGAAAGCCAACATAC